>CAUYRH010142723.1:0-20799 GCA_963574655.1 Perodicticus potto | reverse complement strand
TGGGACTACAGGCTCCCACCACAATGCCCAGCTATTTATTTGTTGTTGTTGTTACAGTTGTCATTGTTGTTTAGCAGGCTGGGGCCGGGTCCAAACCCGCCAGCCTCAGTGTATGTGGCCGGCACCCTAACCACTGAGCTGAGGCGCCCAGCAGGTTGGTTGTTCATTTTTTTTTTTTTTTTTGAGACAGAGCCTCAAGCTGTCACCCTGGATAGAGTGCTGTGGCATTAGAGCTCACAGCAACCTCTAATCTTGAGCTCAAGCGAGTCTCCTGCCTCTGCCTCCCAAGTAGCTGGGACTACAGGCGCCCACCACAACGACAGAGGCCCGCCACCACGCCAGGCCATTTTTTGGTTGCAGCCGTCATTGTTGTTTGGCGGGCCCGGGCTGGATTCGAACCCGCCAGCTCAGGTGTACATGGCTGGCGCCTTAGCCCGTTGAGCCACAGGCGCCGAGCCAGGTTGGTTGTTCTTGATCAACTATAAAAAGTTTGGTTAAAAAAAAAAAAGGCTGAGGAAGAAAATTAATTACTTTTAAGTCCATTTTTCAGAGATAATACCATGTTGGTGTATTTCTTTCTAACAGATGTTCAAATAATAAAATTGGTATTATAGTGTATTTTTAATGAGTTTTTAATACTATAATAGGTATTTATTCTCCTATCATCTAATATACTTAAAAACATGGAGGTTTTCTGTTTTGTTTTGAAGACAGAATCTTCCTCTGTCACCCCAACTAGTGTGAAGTGGCATCATCATAGATCGCAGCAACCTCAGACTTATAGGCTGAAGTGATCCTCCTGTCTCAGCCTTCTGAGTAGTTGGGACTGCAGGCTCCTACCAGTGTGCCTGGCTAATTTATAACAGTAGAGATAGGGGTTTCACTTTTGCTCAGGCTGCTCTTGAACCTTGAGCTGAAGTGATCCCTGTCCCCACCCAGGTGGACCTCAGAGAGATAGAATTATAAGCCACTGCACTCAGACAATATTTTTAATAACAAACATTCAATTCATAGACACTTAGATTTTTATTCCTTTGATATTATAAGGAGTTTATAGTTTTTCTGAGTCCCTCCAAAATATTTGTTTAAAAAATTTGTTCACTTAGAAACTCAAATTCCGCATGTTCTCACTAATATGCAGGCGCTAAATAACGTGTGCACACAGACATAGAGAGTAGAGTCTCTTGACATTGGAGATGGGGGAGAGTGGGAGGGTGGCAGAGGGATGAGAGCTGAAAAATTACTTCATGGGTACAATGTACACTATTTGGGTGATGGTTACACTATAAACCCAGACGTCACAGCTACTCATTATATTTATATATAACAAAATTGCACTTGTACTTCCTGAATCTATATAAGCATTTTTAAAAATTCTGTTCACATCCTGAGTTCTACTAGTTTACCTGAATAATCTATAATTTTAAATAATGGATTTTTTTTTACGTTTAAAATTTAGAATTTCATCAGTAACTTATTTTAGTGAATATAATGTGAGAATGTGCTTTATTTTTCATTCATTTACTTATTTAGTTATTCATTCAGTAAATATTTGTCAGGTGCTAGTAAATCAGACACAGTCCCTGTGCTAGTGGAATGTACAGTTTAGAGGGTAAAGACAGATATAAATCAAATAACCACACCAATAATATGTAACTACAAACTGAGATAAATGCCCTAATGGAAAGATATTGTAAGTTCCTTGGCAGAAGGGTGTTTGGTATCACTTAAAGCATTAGAGAGGGCCAGAGTCGGACACGGTGACTGTCCATTTGTAATCCTAGCACTCCGGGATGCCGAGGCAGGTGCATTGCCTGAGCTCACGGGTTTGAGACCAGCCTGAGCCAGAGACCTCGTAGCCAGGCATTGTGGCAGGAGCCTGTAGTCTTAGCTACTTGGGAGGCTGAGGCAAGAGAACCGCTTGAGCCCAAGAGTTTGAGGTTGCTGTGAGCTATGATGCCATGACACTCTACCAAGGGCGACAAAGTGAGACACTGTCTCAAGGGAAAAAAAGGAGACAGCCAGAGTGGCTGCAAGCTGGAGATTAACGTGACACGAGGCTGGAGAGGTAGGGAAGGATATACTATTTGCGACATAGTAAGAATTTTAGTCTTTATCTTTAGTGTAATGAGAACCATTTAAAGGTGTTAAGCAGCTGGCTCACTCATGATCAAATTTGTGTTCTGAAAAGATCACTGTAGCAGCAGAAGAGCTGGAGAGGAGGTCTTGGTGGATGCCAGAAGCCCAATAAGTAAGCTATTACAGTAATACAGGTGAGAATGTGGGTAGCCATTTCTAGCTAATAATAATTGATGACTAAGTTGGTGTTACTGAGGAGACAGATTTGACAGATGTTTAGAAGACAGTAAGATTTGATGATTGATTAAATGGGTCAGGTTCAGGGACATGAGGGAGAGTGGTATTAAGGTTTCTGACTTGAAAATTTCTGGGAAAGTAATTTTCCAACATCATTTGTTAAATATCTATCCCTACTCTTTTGGAGTTTCTCCCAACTATCTGTAAATTTCTGTGGTAATTATGTTGCAGTATTTTAGCTTTACAGTGTGTTTTGATATTTAGAGAGAGAAATTCCTTCCCAACATAACTTCTTTTTAAAAGTATCTTTGTCTTTTTTCACCCATTATTCCATATGAAGTTTAGAGTCATTTCTTTCATTTTCTAAAAAAAAACCCTATAAATTCAGAGTAGACAAATCTACTTTCTATCACTATATATTTCCCTATTCATTTCAATGGAATAATGTAGCATATGGTCTTTTGTGACTGGCTTCTTTCTTTTAACATAATGATTTCAGGATACAGTATGTCACAGACAGTATGTATCAGTACTTTCTTTGTTCCTTTTTATGGCCAAATAATATACCATTGTATGGACATACCTGATATTGTTTATGCATTTGCCAGTTAATGAACATTTGGATTGTTTTCGCCTTTTGGTGATTCTGAGTAATGCTGTTATAAACCAATATGGTAGAACCTCTGTAAGGTGACCACTCAAGGGACTGTAACAAACTGGTCAACATACAGAGGTGGTCAACATAAGGAATGAGGCTTACTGTACTGATCGGTACATGTCTGGTCTATGGAAATTAGGTCAACTTAAAGAGATGGTCGATGTTGGGAGGTGGTCAACTATGGAGGTTTTACTATATGTACAAATATCTGTGGTGGACATATGTTTCAGGAGTAGAATTCCTGGATTATATGGTGATTAGATGTTTAATTATTTGAGGAACTGTCAAACTGTTTTCAAAGTGGCTGCACCATTTACATTCCTGTCAGCAATGTGTGAGGGTTCCAGTTTCTTTATATCTTTGCCAGTAAGTATTTTTATCTGACTTTTTCATTCTAGTTACTGTAGTGAAAATCTCATGGTTTTTCTTTTGCTTTTCCCTACTGACTAGTGATGTCAAACCTTTTCATGTGCTTATTGGTCATTTGTATTTCTTCTTTGGAGAAATGTTTATTCAGATTCTTTGCCCCCACCATTTTTGAGACACAGTCCCACAGTGCTATAGCATCATCCTAGCTCACAGCAACCTCAAAGTCCTGGGTTCAAGTGATCCATTTGCTTCAGCCTCCTGTGTAGCGGGGAATACAGGCACTCGCTACAACACTCAGCTAACAGGGTTTCAGCCTTGCTCAGGTTGGTTTCAAACTCCTGACTTCAAGCAGTTACTCCCGCCTTGGCCTCCCAGAGTGCTACCATTATAGGCATGAGCCACTGCACACAGCTGATTCTTTGCCCGTTTTTAAATTGGGTTGTTTCATTGTTGAGTTTAAAAGTTCTTTGTATATTCTAGATACAGATTCCTTATCAGATATATGACTTGCAAATATTTTTTTCATATTCTGTGGATTGTTTTTTCATTCTTTTGGTGGCATCCTTTGAGGCACAAGTTTTAATTTTTGATGTAAAATAGTTTGTTTTAGTGCCTGGTGCTTTGGTGTCATATCTGAGAAACCTTTGTCAAATCTAAGATCATAAAAATTTACCCTGTTTTTTCCTGAGAAATTTATAGTTTTTGCTCTTATATTTAGGTCATTGATCCATTTTGAGTTAATTTTTGCAAAATGCTGTGAGGTAAGGATCCTAATCTTTTGTATGTGGTCATCCAGTTGTCCCAGCACCATTGGTTGACCAATAGCCCTGGTTTTCTGTAGAGTTTTCTCTTTTATCTATCAGTATTCTCACTGACTTTAAAAGTAATTGAAGACTAGTGCTTGACCCATAATTTTGCACCTTTATGTTAGGTGTCCACCTCATTAGTTGGACACTGCTTTATTGTAACAGTATAAAACTAAATATACTTGAATAGCTAATAGACTATAATACCATTATTCTTATGATTTAAATGTGGCCCACAGTCATACAGATTTCAGATTATTGAGATTCACTACCGAAAAACACAAAAACTTCTAAAATATAGTATAATCTTCATTTCCACCCTGTCAAGCTAGTTTCTATCTTAGCAGTAGGTGACATAAACAATCAAGACTATGATGTTGCCCATGATTTAAAGAAACACAACTTGTGGGGATGGTGGAAACCAATGGTGGATAGAAAGATATGAGAGCAATGTAAGTGAAGCAGCAAGAATAGTCTGGTAGAATTGTGGATTGGATTGGAGTGGCACCTTGGGGCTACAACAAACTACTTGGAAAGATTGGAAGCTGTAACTAAACTTTCTAGATCTGGGTTGCAAGTATTATTTAATGTTAAGAAGAATGTGTTGCTAAAAAATGAGTTATTAACCTTTTCTCTTTGTTTTCATAGTCTCCCATTTTTAAGTAAAATCAAAAGAAAGTAATTGAATAACTTCCAGGATTAGATATTTTATAGGTTAATGATGTTAGAGCTGAGCATGTTATATTTGATTTAATGTCATAAATAAAGGAGTTCTTCTCAAGTATTTTAGGAAGATTATTAAACCAAAGAAAACTTTGGTAGCTAGTTTTTCCTTAGTGGTCCTTTGACTTTCTCATTTAATGAACTCTCCATGGGTTCTGCTCTGTGGCTTTCACTATCACCTGTATGAAGATAACTCTCTTATTTTTGTATCTAGCTCTGTTTCTTCAGTAGTCATACACATTTCCAACTGCCTAACCAGACATCTCTTAAGTAGGAGTCTAACAGGCCTATCTCTCTTACTGGCACTAGTATCCATCTAGAAAACTAAGCCTAATGTCAGTTGACTCCACCCCCATTCTCCTACTTTATATAACCACTGGGTGGGCAGGTCTGTAATTCTACTTTATCTTTCAATCTACCCTCTCCTCCCTCTTCAGCCTTACTCCCATAGCCCGGCCCTCATGTTTCACTTGAAATTATTACATTAACTTTCTTATTGATTCACCTTTCTCCAGCCTATCTTTCATATTTCATCCTTCTTTCATTCAGTTGTCTAAGCTTCTTTCTGTTTTAATTGAAATTACAAAAGTAAAATAGCCACATCAAGAACCCAGATGAGAAAATATTATGTCAGAGTACCAACATTTTTACAGCTGGATACATATTTCTAAATTGTATGAAATTAATGTTATAGGTACTTCTTTTTAAATGTTAATTGTAGAGTTATTCCAGAAAGCAAATTTTATTATCCTGTGTGTAAAATCTTTCATATTTACCAGTTGAGTGTGGAGTAATAGCCAACCCTTTTCAGTACCAGATCTCGGCCTACTTACCTACTCTGCATTCTATCCAATCTGTTTTCAGATTTTGAAATACAAGGAACAGTCTCATGTACATATGCCTTTCTCTAATGTTCAAAATTAACTTTTATGTAGCTTTTTCCCAAAACTTTTAGGTTATCTTTGGGGATAGTGCTTTTGATATAACCTATTATCACTTATCTGTTTTAAATGTATTTGCTCTATTCTTCTGTGCTGTGAGCCATAGGAGGAAAGAGACCTCAGTGTACATATAACAATGTATATTCTAGTGATATTTCTAGTACATAAGTACTGCACATATGTTGAATGAAGAATCTATAGTGATAAGAATGTTGTATGTTCATATCTGCTAACTCGGTTATACAAATTCAAAATATCTTTAAGAAGCACATATTCTTCTAATACTCCTAGAATACAATAATATTTGTAAAAATATAATTTGAGACTTAAAGATTCAGAGCCATACTTAACTTTTATCATATTGACTTAATAGTTACATCACAGAATAGTTTTCAACCACTTTTCTGGTGAGCACCTCTTAAAGAGCCAGATGTCACAACTATAATATTTTTACAAGAATATTACAGGTAGTATTAAAACTCAAAAGATTTAACATAAATGCAAGATTAAATCTAAGGGCTAGGAGCCTGTAGCTCAGCGGCTAGGGCGCTGACCACATATACTGGGGCTGGCAGTTCAAACCCAGCCTGGGCCTGCCAAACAACAAAAAAATAGCTGGGCACCTGTAGTCCCAGCTACTTTGGAGCTGAGGCAAGAGAATTGCTTTAGCTCAAGAGTTTGAGGTTGCTGTGAGCTCTGATGTCACAGCTCTCTACCGAGGGTGACATCGTGAGACTCTGTCTCCAAAAAGAATAATAATAATAAGATTAAATGTAAGGCATTATCAGTTCTAAGCTCCTAGCTGAAATGGACATTCAAAATTTTCTACAGAAAGCCTATATCATATGCAATAAGTTCTTTAAATTAAAATACTTTTGCATATATAAAGTATTGGCAAGTACCACCAAATCAGTTCTAAATTTACAGTGTAAGGTATTTTCCCTTAAATCAAGCAAAAGTTACATAATTTGCCTAGGTATGATCATAAGGAATCAGAATGTACTGGAGAAAGCTATCAAATGTTGATGTTAGAATCAGGAAGAAGGTAATACTGAGAAAAGCTACATCAGAAGCAGCATAGAATTTAACAGTGTAAAACTGAAATAAGCTGATAAATCAGAAACATGATTACTAAAGAAATTTGGGTTTTGGTGCTAATTTTCCAAAAATGTTTCAAATATCTAATGGTATTAAAAACTATTCATCTGTGGGTATAAACTCTTGACTAAACTTCTATATTTAATTTTTTAGGAAAAGAGAAATTTTTATTGAAACGTCCTGATTTTCTTCACTGTAAGTCACTTTTTGATGCTGTCCTAATTGGTCACCATTCTTCACTCTGCAATAAGTTGAGGTCTGAGTTATTTTCTCTTTCTTTTTTTGAACTATTTTGTAAGCTTTTGTTTTTGAGTTTGTTATAGTCTGAATTTTAGATTATTAAATAAAAACAGATTAATACAGGAATACCTATACTACATATGTTGAGATTCTGAAATGTTGATTTTGGTAACAAAGTTAATAGTTTTTATTGGATTTTGATATGAGGTAACCCATTACCATGCTTAAAAATAAGGAAATGGTTCATGGTAAAGTTAATACCACTTTATTAATGTAATTTTTAAAAGGTCATCATAGCTATTTTTCCATGAATGGAAACATTAACGAATTAGAAAATATTATTTAAAAGGTCAGACTGTTTATATAATTCTAATAGCCCATATTCATCACGACTCGTGTAAAGAAAGCACATAATTAGAAATAGTAATATTGGTTGCATTTTAGGGGGCATGAAAATGTCTCTAATATTAGTATCAGATGAACTTTACATCTTGAACATAAGTGCCATAATTAACTGACTTGAACCAGATGCCAATATATACAAAAACATCAATATACCATTATAAAAGGACTGACACGTCAAGTTTAGTCTACCTTCTAGCACTCAGTGTTAAATGATTTGCTTCTAAGCACCATTTTTTGGAATCACCAGTTTCATTCTGAATTTCTATAACTGTTCATATATCAATGAAATTAAATCTTTCAAAAAGATTTAAGAATTTTGTCTTGTTTATAACAAAGATATGCTCCATATCCCAGGAGAAAGTGCTCAAGAAGTACACAAGTAAATGTACATATTGCTAAAACTTGCCTGAACCAATTGTCCTATGCTTCAGGCAGTATGTTTCCACAAACCTTGTGATGAGTAATAGGCTAGACTAGCATAATTCAGTTTATTGCTTAACTACAAATGTTTGAACCTTTACATTTTTTATTTTGATGCTGTTTGCTAACACTTAAATCTTACAGTTTTATTTCAAATAGTTCATAGATCACATCTATTCATTGAACATTCACACATTCTACCAGGCATGCTGAGATTCTCAGAGTTATCTTTTAGCTACTATATTCCTTTAAACATTTCTCACAAAACAAGTATTACTTTGTTGTGTTTAGGAAACAATACTTTTGGCATAAAATTATTGCTTTATGCCAAGGGAAACAATACTATTCTGTATTCTTAAACAGAAAAATCACCTTATTAAATACTTCACTGTAATATTAAATTTTATCCCTTGTTTCTTAAACTGCATATAAATTTAACATAAGATCAACCTACCTATTTGTATCAACTTTAAAATTTTAAAACATGCCTAGTTAGAACCTTATTTCACCTTTAAAAGTGAAATTACTAAGCAATATTTATTCACTGCTACATGTGGGTGACAATTCTTTATGACTTAAAGGTACTGTTTTCTATGGTTTTCCATCTGAGGTCATAAAACTGAGACATTTCCACTTTATACTTCCACTTGAATTTCCTCTGCTAAATGGTTAAGTTTATCATTGTGTCTGATCTTCATGTTTCACCACCATAGTAGAAAGAAAATCAGTATCTTAATGTTAACATGTTTTACTTACTTAATTTTAAACATCTGGTTTTAAAAGAATTCTTTTATGCCAAATACTCATCCTTGGGCTGTCCTGAATTTAAACAGAAGTATACAATTTTCCTTTGGTTTACTTCCTGCAAAGTAATTTTAAGTTATAATTGTCATTTTACTCACGTGTGATACATTGGTGGCCTTTCTCTTCTTTTGCTTGCCTTTTTTTTTTTAATTTTTATTTTTGTAGAGAACGAGTCTCACTCTATTGCCCTCCGTAGAGTTCTGTAGAGTCACAGCTCACAGCAACCTCCAACTCCTGGGCTTAGGCTATTCTCTTGCCTCAGCCTCCCAGGTAGCTGGGACTACAGGCGCCCGCCACAGTGCTGGGCTAATTTTTGATGCAGTTCGGCCGGGGCCGGGTCTGAACCCGCCACCCTCGGTATATGGGGCCGGCGTCCTACTCGCTGAGCCACAGGCGCTGCCCTTGCTTCCATTTTTGGTAGACTCAAATGTTAACAGCAGCTACACAGTTAAATTCAAAACAGGAAGTCATGTGGTCTTCCTTTATAGTTCTCCCTTTCAAGACTGACTTAGCTCCCTCTGCTGGTTCTTTCCTTAGTTCACTACGGTATGTATTGCAATTGGGGGTGAATGTTTGGTTCAATAATTGAGTTGAAGATTCTATGTTAATTCTCCAGTAAATTTGCATTTAGCTAAGGTTTTAACCAACTAGGTCTTACTTATCTATAATTGAAATGGCGCTGGCATCATATGCTTGAAACACAAAATTTTTACTAATCCTCTTAAATAGACCTGTCAACACCACAATACTGAAATCTGCCCAAGGCCAGTAAGGTAAAACAGTAATAAAATGTTTAAATTTTGGGCAGCACCTGTGGAACAGTGGGTAGGGCACCAGCCCCATATACCAAGGGTGGCGGGTTCAAACCCAGCCCTGGCCAAAATGCAACAAAAAAATAGCCAGGCCTTGTGGTGGGCGCCTGTAGTCCCAGTTACTGGGAGGCTCAGGCAAGAGAATTGCCTAAGCCCAGGAGTTGGAGGTACTGTGAGCTGTGACACTAAAGCACTCTACCAAGGGCAATATAGTAAGCCTGTCTCTACAAAAAAAAAAAAAGTTTAAATTTTATTAAAATGGTTCAGCATAACATAATCCTTATTCTTTTTTTGATTAGATATTTTTCATTCCATTTATACACTATAATGACTCCCTTTTAAATTCTACACACGATTCCCTCCTTCCTAAGTTTCCTTCTTTAAAATCCTGTATACAATTTTAAGTACATTTATTAAAATACATATTATAGAATGAATTGGATGACAAATGAGAGTTAACTATTTAAGAAATTATTACTTATTTACATTGACTGGAAAAAGAAAGCTTATATAAAGTTTGTTATTTTTTGGAGGGAAGGGAGGAGTTTCTATCATTCTCAAGCAGTAACTTTTTTTAAGGTAATTACTCTGAGAAAGATGGTAATTTGCTTTGCTCACCTATAACTAATAAACACTTGTTTTGAGATTAAGAGATGGTGAGAATAAATAGAAACAAACATATATTTTGCCTAGCATTTATTATTGTGCTACATTGGACATTTTAGATTAGAAAATATGCTGCAACAAATCAATAATAGTCATAGGCCGAATAGGAAAATAATTTTGCCTCACAATTTTAACCACATTTGACATTTTTAACAACACACTTATTTCCTACCCTTTATTTTCAGATCACCTTTCTGCAACCAGTATCAAACCTCCTCTAAAATCCTAGTGTTTCCTTTAAAGTTCATTATTTGATAGGTAGTCAGAATCTCTAATGTTCCTTTTTTTTTTTTTTTACATTTTTTAAGGAGGGAAGAAAAGGAAAACTGTAATTGGTAGCTTTAAAAAAAATAAAAAAAACTTTTGCCTGTAATCCACAGTAAGAAATTTTATAAGGTAACCCTGCATATAACACACACACACAAACGTTTATATAAAAACACATTAACATTACTATTTGTGATGTATTCTTAGATTTTCTATTTTTTTTAAACAAAAAATTCTAGTCACAACCCAATAGATTTCATGACCCATCAAGGCACCATAACCCATGGTTTCAAACACTGGTCTAAAGCAAGTGCTTTCACTCCAAGCTAACCTACTAAAGAGAATACCTGAAATGAGCATCATAACCTTACCTTTATACCTTCTTTAGATATTTCAGTAGATTTTCGTATTCTTCCTTCATAAATAAAATCATCTTTAAACCAATGTTTTTCTAGATTAGTTCTCTACTAAAATACTTGCCTAGTTTAGCTCTTTGATTCACATCCAGAACATATGCAGGGTTGGGAAAATTAGACTTTCATGAAGATTTATGATCTTAAATAACTTTATGTTGAAATCCTATGTAAGAAATGCAATTTTTGAGGGCCCTTTCTATACGTTGCATAGTGAAACTTGTAGCATATAACATGTAACTGGTCACTCTGATTTAGAAACATAAGGCATAGATACATAAAAACAAACAATATAGTAAAGTCAGAGGATTATAAATGAATGACATGGATAATAAAATTTACAAACTTAGAGAAAATTCATAATTATAGGTGAGAAGAATTAAGGGAAGGATAAACCTTGCTCTTGATGGGCGAGAATAGGCCAAGATGAATAGATGCTTCCATGGAAAAAGTATTACTTTTATAATCTTAACAAAAATGGATAAAATACATTGGAATATGTTTCATATATACTACCACAAATTTGATTAAGGTATTTACTTTGGAAACTTGAAGTAAGAACATATTTGTAATGTTAAGTCATCTGATAATTTTTGTAGCTCTGCCCTCAAAATCCACTCCTTTAATTAACTCATCAAAGTTTAAGTTGCCCTAAAGTAATTTAATTATCCTAAATGTGGAATAATTTTGGTAGAGTCTAAAATAACCTACAAAACATACATAGACTACCTTTTACTTCATTTTTTATTTATTTTTTTGAGACAGAGTCTCAAGCTGTTGCCCTGGGTAGAGTGCTATGGCATCATAGCTCACAGTAACCTCCAACTCTTGGGCACAAGTCATCCTCTTGCCTCAGTTTTTCTATTTTTAGTAGAGGCAAGTCTTGCTTTTGCTCAAGCTGGTCTCTAACCCATGAGCTCAAGCAACCCACCTGCCTTGGCCTCTCAAAGTGCTAGGATTACAGGCGTTAGCAACTTTACCCAGCCCATTTTTCCTACTTTTGAAAAATTTGTTCCTACTGGAGACAATTTTATCACTAACAAAAGATAAGTGGCAGGCATAAAACACTGAGAAGAAAATGATTTCTAAAAGTTTTCATTTCTGTCATTTTATAGTAAGTTGTATTTATCTTGAAGATAAACATTCAATAATAACAATTCTTAATTTTTCAGTTGTACCAATTTCTGACATTAAATGCAGATAGTTAATACTAAAAATCCATTTAAAATTTTAAATTAAATCTTCTGCAGTTCATTAAGAATACAAATGGGAATATCCAGGGATATCCCAGGCAAGTAAAACTGAGTCATGCACTCAGTCCTTAAAGGAAGGTTAGATTAAAGGTTTATTGGGCTATCCTCCAAACTAAAATGGACAAGTCAAGGATGTAACAATGAAACAAAAGACCACCATGAGTCAACTGATTTTGGACATAAAAGATTTTGAAATATAAGAGCAAAACGAATAGTGTTAGAGGAAAATAATTAAGCAAAAAACAAATCAAGAAAACACTACTATAGATTAACAGATTCTATGTAAGATCTCAACTTGAATACTCAAATTTAGACAAGCAAAACACTAACTGATTTAATGGAGAATATTCTGATATGCATTGAAATAATTTCTTTAATTCTATAATCTGGAAAAAAATTAATTAGGTGCAAGTTTAAAGCCCTCTAAGGGAGTGACCTTGCCTGTTTTCATTCTTTGTGTATGAGGTGCCTAGCATGAAGTTAATTAGCACCTAGTAAGTCCTAAGTATTTAAGTGATAGATGAACCTAAAAATTATTAAAATTTTAAATTATTAATAAATGCTACAATAATGCCCAGACTTTCCACCACAGATTGATTGTATGTATCAGCTGCAGTTACCAGGATATACAAAATTACTAGTTTAACATTTAATTAAGAAAGTACATAGGAAGATAATTGTCATTCCATAAGCAAATTGAAATACTGGTATTTTGAAACTCAGTGAAAAACATTGAGCCACCTGTATCACTTAAAACTGTTTTTAAGATTAATGGGCAAACTTATAATGAACAGACTTGGATATTCTCAGTAATGTTTAATTAACTCTATTAATGGTTATAAAATAGCTAACAAGACTGTCTTTTCTTGTCTAAAAATTCAATACATGACATATGAAAATCTGTAATGTCATAGCCAAAGTCTCACTGCATACCTTCCACTTTACTGGTATATTTAATTTAAAAGGCCTACTTTTCCAGCCAATAAACATAAAATTTCTCACATTTGTTTTATAGTTTTCAAAACTCATGTTCAATTAATTTATTGATATAGGTAGTGCTATAAGGAAAGTAGATGTAAATAAACAGCAAACTATATGGTGAATTAAAATATCCACACCCTGGCTCGGCGCCTGTGGCTCAATGGGCTAAGGCGCCAGCCACCTACACCTGAGCTGGCGGGTTCGAATCGAACCCGCCAAACAACAATGACGGCTGCAACCAAAAAATAGCCGGGCGTTGTGGTGGGCGCCTGGGAGGCGGAGGCAAGAGACTCGCTTGAGCCCAGGAATTGGGGGTTGCTGTGAGCTGTGATGCCACAGCACTCTATCCAGGGTGACAGCTTGAGGCTCTGTCTCAAAAAAATAAATAAATAAATAAATAAAATATCCACACCTAGCCTGACATCGGCTTTCATTGAACCTTTTCAGAAGAAAACTAAAAATAATTCTCACTACCATTTGCTTTGCTCGGCAGCATAATTGAGTAACAACCAAAGTAGCCCGTCTGTGCTCCTTTATATAAGGTCTCCTGGCCTCGGAAACACACATTTGAATCACTGCCTGGTATACATTTCGTACCGGGTACAAATTTTGTGCCTAGTAAAACTTGCTGAATGAACTTGTCCAGTCGTGCCTTATGTGGACTAAGCCAATCAAATGCTCACAGACTTTAATTTAGTGAAAACGGCATGTATTTTGCAAGAAAGAGGGCAGATAGGATAAAGAATGCAGTTGTTGAGACTCTGGAGAGTAATGCTAATTGGCCCACTATGGATAAGATCAGATGATGCTGTCCTGGAGCAGGCTCACTTACAGAAGCCTAAAAACAAATTATGTCTAGTATGTGGATTTCGGGTGTTGTGAAGAGTTTTCAAATGTGTAGAAGTAAACTTTTTTGCCCGAATTCTGTGATAAACTTGCATTTTCCCCTAGATATTTTTTCACAATCTTTCATAAAGTTGCTGTAGCATATATGTTAAGTATGCATAAAATACATATTAAAGGATAGAGTACAGAAACGGGGGGCGTCAAGGCCCTTATAACCGTCATTCATTCATTATCCAAATATTAAGAATCTACATGTGTGACATTATTCTGGGTGCTGGACGTTAACAGCAGCAAAAACAAAAGAAAACCTCTTGTCCTCCTGGAGCTTACATTCTACTGGGCAAAGAGTTATAACTGACCAAAGGATATAATGAGAAGGGGGCCCGGAAACCTGCCGTTTAAAAAGTAACGAGGTGACACTTGACCAAAATCTTGAATAGGTGAAGGAGTCCCGTGGAGGCGTGGGGGGGGGGGGCGGAAGAGCTCGATAGAAGGAATAGCGAGGGCACAGTCCTACTTTTAGATGCCAGCGCAGGTCCTTCTTCCCACCCCGACCCGGTACTGCCCAATTGTGCGCAAGGCCGTTAGACCGCGGTCAAGGCTTTGGCTTTTACTCCCCTGATCATGGGAGGCCACTACAGGGTCTCCCGCAAAGGAGGAACAACACCTTGGTCACTCAAGTGATTTTCGAGGCAAAAGCAATAACCTATAGCCTAGTTTCCGCACTTAATTTTAGTGCATCAGTACATATACAAATACCCAATACAGTTAACGTTAACTGAATTCAGTAAATAAAATATAACACAAACTTCGTCCCGTCTGAGTAAAATCCGCTTACCTACTGCACTTTTTACCTGAAGAAAAGCCCCCTTTTAATTTACACAAATTCAAAAGAGAACTGTGGACCGACGAAGTTACTTAACAGTAAAACTACAACAAGCTTGGTATTGTACGCATAATCACATTTTGTACTCCAGCCGTGTCCAGCGTCTCAGTGTTTCAAATACAAAGAGGAGAACGATGTTTGAAATCTGCCGGCTCCGGTCCGCAGTCTCCCTCCGTACAGCCAGCCGCCGGCTAGAGTCAGGCCGGCCGCGGTCGCCGCACTCTCGGCTCCACCCACACCCAGAGGGGGCGCCGGGAGTCGCGGCCGCCGCACCTCGCTTTGCACAGCGTCGCCTACAGGCCTCGATCCCGACTGTTAGGGAAGAGCCCAAACCACAGCCAACAAAAAGCAAGATCAGCAGAGACCGCATATCTCCAGGAAGAAATGCATAACAAACACGATTCCAATTCAATCCCGCTGGGAGTCGTCTTCACCGCCAAACTTCCCAATAACGCACAGACGGGTTGTAAAGTCCAGCCTCTCCAAAGGAGAGAAAGCGCACGATATATCCATCCACCCGGCTGCAGGGGCACCATTTAAAAAATGCACCGTCGCAGTCGAATCGCTGCCGTCTTCTACGCGGCCGCCCCGAGCTCTGCTCCTTAAAGCTAAAGACCAGCTGGGCAGTGAGCGCGGTCTCCAGCTGCTGCCGTCTGCGGCCTGTTCGCCCCTCCGGGTCTGAGCGCCCCCAGCGCGCAAGACCACCACCGAACTCGGGCCCCACTCCTGTGGGCCTCCAGAAAAATAAAGACCGGAGAGAACAGGCCCGCCCGTGCCGCAGCGTAGACGGCGCTCTACAGGACCTACAATACAGGCGTCATCCGCAGCGCCCTGAGGAGGAGCAGGGCGTGGAGAAGAACCGCCGCCGCCGGACTGCTGACCCCGGCCAGGCCCGGCACGGTGCGGCGCGGCCGAGGACACCAGCCCGAGTGGCGGCGGCGGCGGCTGCTGCTGCTGCGGTGGCGGAAGTGGAGTGGGGAAGAGGGGGTGGTTGTTAGTGTTTGGCGCCGGCGGAGGGAGTCATTCCTGCAGCTGCACTTCCGGTCGGCATTTTGTTCTGAGAGGGAGAGACGGAACGAGAGAGAGACACACACAGGGCTCCTTCCCCCCACCCTCCCCCCTCCCTCCGTCGGTACCGACTCACCCGACACCACCAAGCCGCAGGGAGGGACGCCCCCGCCGACAGGAGGATTGGTTCCCGGGCCTGCGGCGATGCCTCCCCGGTAGCTCGGGCCCCCGGGTTGGGTGTTTGTGAGTGTTTCTATGTGGGAGAAGGAGGAGGAGGAGGAAGAAGAAGCAGCGATTTGTCTTCTCGGCTGGTCTCCCCCCGGCTCTACATGTTCCCCGCACTGAGGAGACGGAAGAGGAGCTGTAGCCACCCCCCCTCCCGGCCCGGATTATAGTCTCTCGCCACAGCGGCCTCGGCCTCCCCTTGGATTCAGACGCCGATTCGCCCAGGTAAATTCCTGCTCTTTATTTCGGCGGCGGTGGCGGCGGCGCCAGGTCCTCAGCGTCTCTCCTCCTCGCTCCCCTCCCCGCCGTTTCCTTAGCGGCCCCAGGTCTCTTCCACGGGCGAGTCTGGAGTTAGGTCCTCTCTGGTGGCAGCCGCCCTGGGTGGCAGTGGTTTTGTACCCTCTCCCGGCTGGCTCCGGTGGCGGGGACTGGGCTCCTGCCGGGCGGCCGGGGAGGCGTAGGCCCGGCGGAGAGTGCAGGCCGCGGGCCAGCGGAATCTACTTGAGCTCGGGGATTAGGAGAGCTCCAGGCTGAGCGGAGCGACTGCTGGTCGGTGACAGGCCTCGCCCGGGAGAGGAGCCGTAGCTAGTGAGGAGGCGGAAACAATACAACTAACAGCAAATGTGCCCTGGTCGTCCCCATATTTACAACTTTCCCGGTCCGGGAGTGGGGAACGTCCCAGTGAAACAAACAACCTCCCTTCTTCCCCCGGTGACCCCATGAAGGGAGGAAGTAGTTTCAGTTAGTGAGACAAATGTAAATACTCAGACACGGATCCAGTGGTAATTCTTTCTCTTTGTAAAACTTGTTTGGACGTTGGAAAGTTGATAAAGACTCATTTTCTTTTTCAAATAATTAAATCGTTCATATGAATATTTAATATAGAAAACTGTACTGTGGTAGACACTACACTCTCTCCTCTCCCGCAAGAGCTTTCCTGTTGTATGAGTGTGTTGCACATGGACTTTTTATTCAAGTATAAAGACAAGTATAAAGTACTTGACAGGTTTGCTCTGCCACTTTATATTTGTATGCGGTATATAAGGGCAGTTTTTAACGACTATACAAAAAACACTCAGGTACTTCCTGACCAAAACTTGTACAGGCATACAAAGAATTTTTAATGTTCTGAGAATTGTGCTGAAATACGGGTAAAACCGTATTTCAATTTTCTTTAAAAAGATAGAAATGAAATTATACTTAAAATCCTTGGGAGGTTTAAAAAAGTGTAGAAGGTGCCATCCTTTCATGTCAGCGCAGATCTTATTGAGGTCCCAGGATTGTCATTGGCTGTGCCACGATGTTTGACTGTGTAATGAGAGAGGTGTCATTTTAATAGGTCAAATGTGTCCGTAAATGCTAGAGAAAAATATCAGTCCTATCTTGATAAGTTCTAGTTCACGAGTAAGTTTAGAGCTTGTTTATGGAGGCGTTGGTAATGTAGGTTGGTATGAGGGGAAAACACCAATTTAAAAGTCCTCAGTGATAAAAATTGCATAGAAAAATAAATGTACCTATGTTAGACTGTTTTGATACTTTGTTTCATATTCGCTGAAGGAAAACTTTCATTGGTTAAAATGAAGCAATACTGCTGCTCAACAAAGTCCCTTTTATTAGTGGGTGTTACATTGGTTCAAATTTTCTGTGTCTTATTAAATTATTGTCACTGTAGCATAAGTTACTTTGTGGAGGTTATTTTTGAGTTAAGCATCCTGCTTCAGTAAATTGTTCCACATTTCCTGCAAACGTACGGATAAATTTTAAAAAGAGTGAAGTTAATATAGCTGTCACGTACTAGGCATGTTTTTAATGCTATAAATCCGTGTAGTAGTCAGTAGCGTGTCCGTGATTTGTATTGGTCAGGGAGCAGTTTGAATTTTAAAAAGCCTGAAGCTCCTGCTGAGCCCCAATCCCGGCCTCCCTCCCTCCCACTAATCTCCCATTCCTGTCTTTGTGCTGCCTGCTCCTGTTAGACAGTTTGCTACAGGGCCTCAGGCCTCCAGCGGGTGGGGGGGTGTTTAAGTGGGGGGCATGCCAGGGAGGGAAAGTAGGAGGAACACTTTGCATTCTAAGAAAGCAGAGAGTTATTGTGGGGGGGGGGGGGTAAGGGCTTCATTATAAATGTTTAAAAGGTCCTAATACGTTCCTGTGATTGTCTCTACAACTTTTATTTTATTGAAATACTAAGACATATGTCAGGTGATGAACATATTCAGATAATGGAAAGATGAATTCTGTTTGCTTAGTTTTCATCAACAGATGCTATTTATTTTTGGAGCTTATGAGTGCCTTATGCAGATGTTTGAATCAAAGTGTTAGGTATCAGTTCATGTGACTGATTTTTTTTCTGGAGACTTTGCGATTAAATTGCAGTGAATTAGTTCTTCTCAACTTACTTTCCAAATTTACATATTTAGTAATCTGTAAGTAAAATAGGTTGTGTGATAGTTTAATTTTCTTTAAACCAGCATAAACATTGCTTTAAAGTAGATTTAAAAATATTTTTTGTTTGGTCCAAACCAGTTAAATTGTTTAATGTTTAAACATTATGTAAAACTCAAAACCTAAACTTGAACTTTAAATTTTTGATAACTAAGTTGGAAAAAATAATTTGTTTCCCTAAAGCTTATAGTCTGTTCTACTGCTTCTGTATTGGTTGGGATATTAACCAGTTAGTGCCTAATCTTTCTCCATTAAAAAAAAAAATCCGGTGAAAGGAGACAATATTATTTGGAGAAATATTTTCTAATATACCTAAGGGAAATTTCAATAATGTGTTTTATTGTTTCTCTTGGCTCTATAGTAACCAATAACTTATATTATCTGAAAATAGATGTAAAGTAAATAATGAAAGTCTAGTAAATCAAACTTGAACATTAAATACTTAGTGTTTTGAGAACTGAATTATTTTCAGTATATTTAGGATGCTTCCGTTTTGAAGCTGTTCTCCTATTTTTTAGTAAGTTATTGGAGATCATTTTGAATCTGTGCTGGGGTCATTTTAATACTGTTTGCCTATAAGAAAAAAAGAGGTTATACAGTAATTGAAGAAAGACAGACGGTCTATTTCAAGAGTCTCTTTAGGGTTGAAAAGTGAAAGTTTTTACTATGGTAGTAAACTTAACTTTGGGTTCTGCATAGTGATCATTATTAAATTTCAAAAATATTATGACCGATGCTATACCAATTCTAACATGAATTTATTTTTTATTTGGAGCCACACTACCCAACTCAAACATGTATTTTCTAAGACTTCCTAAACTAATTTCGTATTTAATTTTTTAATACCAATTTATCATCAAACTGTCATAGAAACAATTTGAATCCAACTGTTGATTTTTGACATAACCTACTGTGGTATTTTTACTTTCTCAAAATAAGATGCATTAACAATATAAGAGTAAATAAAAACTAAGAGTTCAAGTTACAGATAATTTCATTAACCTTCCTGTTGCTTATTAGAAGAAGCATAATTTGTAAGTAATTTTACATTTTTAAATTAAGATTTCAGTTTTATGTGATGTGATTAAGAGGTCTAAGATAAATAAAAATTCCTTTTAGAAAAATGTTTAACACTGTCACCTTTATTTGCTGTCAGGAAATTACTAGGAACCTTTTTAGACGTCTGATAATTAACTGTTTAGTTTTAGATGCTTATTTTAATATCCTGAGCATACTAAGTTAGCTTTGGTAATTTCTGATCTTATATAACCTTTAAAAATTATTTTAAAATGTGCTTCTTAAGCAAAGTTTTGCCTGTTTGCAGAGGTTGTCATTTGTAATAATTATATTTTTAAATTGGTCATTTTTCAAAGTCACCTGAGCCCATTTATATTTATTCTCATATCCCTGTGAGAGAAGTGATCAACATGATTTCCATTTTTTATGAAATCCTTGACACTTAAGAGACTATGTGATTTGTATAGATTCATGTCGTGAGTCAGTGGGAAAATAAGGGATTCCCTGACAAAAGTTTTTTTGATAGATTATATTGCATTAAGAAATGTGTGAAGCTCTGGTCTTGAAGCTAGGTATAGCTCAGTGCTGACACTGAAACTGTTTGTGACTTTTTCGGTTATCTGTGTGCAAGATAATTTTTTTGAGAAATGACACCTGTTTTGTGGCTGTATTTTCCTAGTGTGAAAATAATACTTTTACATTAGAAATCCTGACCTTATATGTATGGGTTTGAATGATTGATTTATTTACATATGTCCCTACTGAGGAATGTAAGGAAATTAAACTGTTGACAGTAAAAAATATATAATGTCTTCTAAGATTTAAAAAAAAATTTTTTTTTTTAATTACTAGGGTGGAGTTTTTGTGTTTATAGTTCATTTAAAAGCAGTTTAAGAAATCATGTCTCTGGGCGGTGCCTGTGGCTCATCGAGTAGGGCGCGGGCCCCATATACTGAAGGTGGGGGGTTCAAACCCAGCCCTGGCTGAACTGCAAAACAGAAAAGTAGCTGGGCATTGTGGTGAGCGCCTGTAGTCCCAGCTACTCGGGAGGCTGAGGCAAGACCCAGGAGTTGGAGGTTGCTGTGAGCTGTGTGACACCACGGCACTCTACCGAGGGCGACACAGTGAGACTCTGTCTCTAGTGAAAAATTAGCCATCTTACTAATTCTTTCTGAACCTAAGATGCTCAGTATTTTCCTAATT
>CAUYRH010142722.1:0-100993 GCA_963574655.1 Perodicticus potto | reverse complement strand
GGCTGGATTCGAACCCGCCAGCTCAGGTGTACGTGGCTGGCGCCTTAGCCCGTTGAGCCACAGGGGCAGAGCCAATTATTTTTTTTTAATCCTTTATATCACTACAATCAATAGAACACAAACGTCAGAATTTAGTTATTTTATAGAAGGCAAGAAACGTCAGTTTGATGGAATAAATATACAATTTGAGTTTTGTATGACTTTATTATTCATCCCAACAGCTCAGATTTATCAACAGAATACCAAAATGTACAATAATAGTTAAATTTGGTCATCTTGGTATCTTGTTCATTTTATCTTGATTGAGATATACTTCTCAGATAGGAGGATGGAATATGTTTTAACAGTTTGTTTATTTGTTTTGTAACTTTAAATATTTAGAATTTGCTTAAGTGTATCCATTTATATTGTTCCATGACATCACAAATTCAAGAGTTGTGCCTGACCAGCTGTGTGACTTTGGGTAAGTTAATTAGCCTCTCTGTGCCTACCTTGTCTGATCTGTAAGAATAGTGCCTAGCTCTAAAATGTTATTATAGGATTAAAGAAGTTAATGTTTATAAACCACCTACAACACAGTCTGCCATGTAGAGTTTTGTGGTATTCTTAGGCAAAGTAGATTCAGCATAGAAGTGCACAATTATTTCAATAGATTGACAAAAGTATTCAATCAAATTTAACATCTATTTCTTTTTAAAAACTCAGACAAGAAATTCGAGATAATCTCTTTAACTGGAAAACATGCTACATAGTATAACTCAGAACAAATGCCACCCTTAGCTGAAAATCTGAGTCTCATTCCTTTTCAGACTGGGACCATAGCAAGGAGCCTTACTATGCTGCTATGACACATGATCTCACTGGAGATCCTGGAAAATGCAGTAGGACAAGAATAAATCAAATGTAAACTAATTGGGAAAAGAGAGAAACTACCACTGTTCACGTGTAAGATAATAATGTGACCATTTATAGGAAAAAATCCAACAGAATCTGAACACATTCAGAATGATCAACTTGAAAATTAATAACATTCTTCTGCATGAGCAATAACCAACGAGAAACACAACAAAACTTGAGATCCCAACCAGGTACAGTGGCTCACACCTGCAATCCTAGCATTCTGGGAGGCCGAGATAGGAGAATCCCTTGAGCTCAGGAGTTTGAGACCAGCCTGAGCAAGAGTGAGACCCTGTCTCTACAAAAAAAAAATACAAAAATTAGTCAGGCATGGGGGCATACACCTGTAGTACCAGCTACTCAAAAGGTGGTTGCTTGAGCCCAGGAGTTGGAGGTCACAGTGAGGTAGGATGATGCCACTGCAATCTAGCCTGGGCAACAGAGAAAGACTCTGTCTTCAAATAAATAAATAAATGCAGTTTATATTGTCAATCAAAAACATATAAACAATTTTAGAATTGACCCAAATGGCCAAGTATGAAGAAAAGTTTTCAATTATTAAAATGACCCCCCCAAAAGCAACTAAAAGGTATTTTAACATTGTTCATACCTTAACTCTCCAAAGTAATGCAGAAATTTTAATGCTATGTCAATAACATTTACAGCAGGGATTTAAGAGTACGTGTTCAACGAATTATAAAATTACCTAGAAGGAAACGTCTGCCAATTGATCAAACTTAAAAAAAGAAGAGCAAAACCTCTGGCCTCTAAGGAATTAAGAGACGTGCCTGGTGCGGCATTACAAACAGCTGAGGCTTCCCATGAAAACAGGCCCACACATCAGCTGGGTAGAGCTCAGACTAGCACCTGCTGTGCGTGAAAAGTCGCAGCCCCAGAAAGGTGGTTCCCGAAACCGGAGGAGAAAGGATGGACGGTGGGCGGGGCGGAACTGATTTATAGTATAGAGAAAACTAAGTGTGTCTTATCAGAGAACACAGAATAGAATCCAGATGGATTAAAGACTAAATTTAAAAAGGAAAACTATAAAGCTAGGGGAAGAGCTTGTGGGAGAATCTTTTTTGGCCTTGGTGTAAAGAAAGACTTCTAAAAACAAGACAGTCGACACATACACGTAATTTCTAAGGTGAGAGGAAGAGAGAATGGGTGGGAGAGAGATGTAGCCACATAAAAATAATATTAATATCTCGGGAGGCTGAGGCCAAGAGGATCTCTTGGGCCCAAGAATTTCAGGTTGCTATGAGTTGTGATGATGCCCTGACACTCTACCTAGGGCAACAGAGTAAGACTTTGTCTCAAAATAATAATAATATTATTATTAATAAAGTTCTGTTTAGAGAAAACAGATATATTTAACAGAAATGTATTAAACGAGAGCTGATACTAGCCAATATCTTAAAGTGACAAATAAGGAACTTTGAAACCAACAAAGCAACAAAGACAAAAAGATGGGGAAATGAACACAGCGTGTAACTCATCCATTCAGAGACCAGCCATCCAAACAGCCAGGAAGCTACGAAGAGATGTTCAACTACTGCCTATGAGGTCTGTTAATTAAGTTCATGAACTCATCCTAGAAAAAGGACGACGTAGCTCACTGCTGAATATCACCATCAAAGTACTCCTCTTGGGAAGCTATGCACTGATGATGCCAGTGCCTAATCCATCCTTCAAAGCAATTTTAGGACTCTTTTTTTAGAATGGCCATTAGAGTAGAGCTGTCATCATACATAGGTCTAACAATTAAATTTGTGAACTTCTCACCATGCGTTTACATTGGCAGCACTATACAAACAACTTGGGAAGGTTTCATAACCTTGGTATATCTGTGTCTCATAGCTGTGTTCATGTCAAGGTGTGGCAGTGTCTCGCTGAATGGCGTTCATAATTGTTGTTGCGTGTTTCTGTGTGCCGTACAATGACAGTGCTAATGGTCCTTCCAGATAAAAAGAGTTCTAAAATCGCTTTGCAGAGTAAACAAGGCTCTGGCATTGGCACATAGCTTAGCAAGGGGAGTGCTTTGAAGGTGACCATAGTGACATTCAGCAAGGAGGTATGAGTTTGTGAAAGTAATTGTTGGACCTTCTACATTGATCAGCCACACAAGGTAAAGTGATGAGATGTTTTACTCTCACTGGATTTGAAAAACGAGAAAAATCACCAAAAGACCAGATGCAGATGTGGGTAAAAGGAAGCTCCCAGCCCTGCTGGTGGGAGTGAACCCAGTGGGAGCATCTGGTGGAACTTGGCAAATCCCACATGCATATCCTGGTGACTTGGCGCTCCTGTCGTTCAGTATACACCCCAGAGAAACCATGCCCTCCACGCCTGCAGTGTGACTTTGCAAGGACGTTCCCTGCAGCATCATTTGTAAAGTAGAGAACTGGAGACGCAGCCAGAGCAGGTATCATTCAGGGAGAGACTGAACCGTAAATGCGTCCTTGGAAAGCATGCTTGGGAGCGGACTTCACAGCAACATGGACACATCTTTAAAACAGTGTTAAGTGGAAATGGTAAAGTAAAATGAGGCCTTAACACCATAATCCTAGGGATGTTGGTCAAGGCAAGAGCCTGTTTATGTTGCATCAGTGCACTTACCTCTCAGGTCAACCAGGCACGTGTGTTCCCATAGGCAGGGTAAGCGAGCAGAGATCAGGAACGAAAGATTTTTTTTTTTTTAATAAAAAAGTGAAAACCTAAGAGGGTCCTGTGACCAGACAAATGGTAGAATTGACATGAACCTGTTTCACCTGAGGGACAAAAATAGATGGGGGAAAACTTTTTTTTTTTTTTTTTGCATTTGAAAAGCATGCTTGGAATGAATGCAAGGCAATTTCATACTTCTCGATCATTCTGGTAGAAATCAGATCACAACTCAGACTGAAATCTTGCAATAGAGCTCCCAAGAACACTCCATGACATTTTCAAAAGGAGTGTGTGTGTGTGTGTGTGATCTCCCTCTCTGCCCAAAATGTCCTTCCCCAGGCTCACGTTCAGCATCCACCAGGTGCACCCATGGCATCTACCCCAAGGCACTGTCCAGGTCCCTCCCTCCCAGCATTAGTGGGTCCCTGTCCCCCTCCACCCCACCCGCTGCCAGGCCCACCCTGGCTACCTATTCTAATTGTGTATTTGCTGACCTGTCTTCCTGCCTAGATGGTGAGCTCCTTGGGCAAATGGTGGTGGAGTAAAGTGATGGCAGGTACCCGCAGCACTTCTGCTGTATAATTCAGGAAGAGTCCAAAGCAGAGGCCGGGTCGATTAGAGCAGCTTAGTTACATTGTACAGAATTACAGACCAGCGTGATCTCTGCCTTTTAGGCAGAGATGGCCTCATTAGCCAAGTCTTTAAGATCCGGGGAGAAAACCCACTGCCCTTACAATGTAGACCGGAGTGGCTTAGATTGTGAATTTACCTGAGGGTCTGGCTACTCAAAACACCTCTCTGGAGGGAAGGGGACTTCCTCCCTCAGCTCTGTCCTCTACTACACTCAGATCCGACAGCATTTCAGCCTCTTAATTATGCTGGTCCCAAACCAGGTCAGATCCTTGCTCCCCAGAGCACACCCCACCGCGACGGGGAGCAGTGGCTCTGTGTGCTGGGCACCCACCATGAACCAGGTGCTGCACCAACCCCCATCACTCCAGTTAATTCTCAAAGTCACTGGGAAATCTGGGGATTCCTGTCCCCCTTTTACAGATGAACAAGCCAAGGTTCAGAGAGGTAACATGTAGCCAGTAAGTGGAGAAAGCCGCCAGAGCCATACCCAGTCCCATGGGCTGCAGAATATTCTCTCAACCACATCATACACTGTTCTGTTGGGAGAATGAGAGGAGGGTCCGATTGTTGCACCAGTTTGAGGAATGATGTATACCTTGCCCTGAGTCCCTTATAGAATCACAGGGCTTTTTGTCACATTAAGAACCCTGAGCCTATTTGACACAGCGTCTCCCACACACAGTTGTTTACAGAGCACGCCTTTTGGAAACACTCATGTCTGCAGAACACAGCTTGGGAAATGCCGACATGGGACAAAGTCAGTTCAAGGTGCTTTGGAAAGGGCTCCAAGGTGATCATGGTCTCATAGGAAAGACGGAGGAGCCCAAATATTATCTATGACTCATAGACAGTATACATGAAACACTGTCAAAGCAGGACTTGGACACTTCAGTGTCACCTCAAATTGCCAGAGCAGGTGGCAACTGCTGTCCTGCCTGTTGAGGTGCAAAAACTAAGTGTCCAAAATGGGGACCACGGAGAGGGAGGAGAGATTCAAGTCCCCAACCCTAGTCCAGGTGGACGTTTGGGTTCTTTCTGCTATACCAAGCTTCATGGTCCAGATGATCAGATCTTGGCCATCAGCCTGTGGTCCAGGGAACATGAAGCCAGGAGTGTGGACACTGCCCCACAGCTGCCAGGAAGGGCCACAAACACTCTATGCTCAAGCAGCTCATCCCTAGAGCAGGCCAAACCAGGAGGCAAAGGGGTGCCCTTTGTCTGCCCTTGTCACCAGCAAGCATGGGCTCCACACCCCCTCGGCCCTTGCAGCTGATCCAGTTAATGCGTCAATACGTCAAGGGCAAGTTAACTCTCCAACGAGCTGCCCTGGACCTTCCTACACTCTGTAGTTTGCATATGGAGCACACTGTCAGCGGCCAAAGGAGAGTCCAGTCTCAAGCGGTTAGAAGAGGGGACCCAGGTGCACACTGCTGGCTTTTGGAGCCAAGTGGACCTGGGGTTTGAACCCTGCATCGGCCACCCGGGAGCTGTGAGCTGGAGCAACCCCCGCAGGAGTCCCAGATGAGGCTGAGAGCTGAGTGACAAAACTACACCTGAGTCTCTCCAAACACAAGCAGTCCCCAGGTTACAGACGAGATAGGTTCTGTAGGTTTGTTCTTAATTCGAATTTGTATGCAATGCAATTACTTGTAAAAGCCACTGTTCGTACATGCGAGTCATACATCAGTTAGATGTTCATAACTGGAGGACTGCCTGTATGCCACTGGCCACGTTGCCCACCCACCCAGAGCCTCAGTTTCCACTTCTGTTAAGTGGGACAAGTGGCACCCACCTCTCAGGGGATGGTGACAATTAAATGGGACACCTTCTGCTGCCCATCACTCCAGCAACGCTAGGGGATGTTGGGAACAGTGGGAGCCCCCACCAACACCCACACACAGCCGCCATCCTCCCTCCATCCAGTTAAAGTTCCCCCCACCCCACCTCTTGTTCCTCCTCCTTTACGCTCCAGGAAACAAGACAAGACCCAGCAGGGTCAGTCTGGGCATGCCCAGTAGCCCGGGCAGCTGGGGATTCCCAGGACCTGCTGCCCCACTGCCTTCAATATCTGCACCCTGGAGAGGCTCCCAGGCGAGAGCATCACTTCCCAGCAGCCCCCTCTGAGCACGGCAAGGGACCAGCTAGGCTCCTTCACTCACTAGCTCAGCTTTTAAAGACCCCAGAGGGGTTCCTGGGGGCTCAGCCCTGGCAGAAAGGGGTGTCAGGGGAATGAGACGCTGCACAGTGCTGCACCCCATGCCAGGGCGCTTGGTGTGCAAACAGTCCTGGGACTGCCCGAGGTCATATGAGGATGCAAACAGCTGCACGTTCAACCCTACCGCCTTGTATACTTATTGTACACACCATCCTGAACCTGGGGAAGACAATTGCAGCAAGATTGCAGAATCAAAGGGCAGGGAAGTTCCTTCTGAGGGTCTGGGCTCCATTTCTACACCTATCTAATCACTAGGGTTGACACGTGACCCCACCCTCCTTCCCAGTTTCCGTTTTACTGCCTCCCTGATTGGAGCCAGAGGGAATCTGTTATCCCAGCTTCCTGGAGTGTGCTACAACGTACCCGCTCGAAGAGTTTTCTTTTTTTATTGCTCCTAAATCTATCCTCACGTAGATAAAGCTTCTCTCTTAGTCCCAAGTAATGGAGGGAAGGGAAAACTAAAAATAGAAGGAAATTTACATGTGCAGAACACCTGTTCTATTTTACTACATTCTTATTTAATCCTCACAAGAACCCTGCAAGGTAGTTAGAGTGTTTATAGTGGAGGTACAGGCTCAGAGAAGCTCAAGTTTGCACAGAACAAGGACTCCTTCCCTAAGCCCCCCTTGAAGCAAAGTGTGGTCCTGAAACTCATCAGCGAGGACTAAATCGGGGTGGGGGGGTGTATCTGCAACTTCTAGGAAGTGCCCTTCTCCCTCCTGGAATGCATGACGCAATGGCAAGTTCCAGCAACCACTTTGTAATATGAGTGCTTGAGGAGGATACACAGCAGAGTTAAAGAAAGGAATGCTATTGACCAGTACGATGTAAGCATTCCAAATTGTGTATGAAATCAGCACATGTACCCCATAAATGCATTAATGTATACATGATCTACCTCTTTATGATTTAATAAAGAAAAAAAAAGAAAGGAATGCTAGGTCTTCCTAGACTATGGGACCCATGTCACCCCAGGACTGATCCACCTTTAAACTATTTGAGCATGAGCAAGAAATCAATGTCGATATTGTTTAAGCCTCTTATTTAGGGGTCTTCTGCATTAATCTTAAACTGGCATGTGCCCTGCTGGGTATTCCTCATTCCGCAGATGTTAGCAGCAGATTCTCCTACCCACCTCAGTATGCAAAGGATCAGAGGGACTTTCTAGTATTACTAACCACCCCCAACGCCCTCCCCTACTCCCACAAGAGCAGTTATGTTTTCGAAGATGCTTTTCTCTCAGGGGTAGGGACAAGACACAATCTGGAAGAACAACTCTCTAGCATCCTACATTGCTCTCAATTTCTCTTCTGATGGCAACAACAGATTCTAACAACTAGGGATTCACATAAGAATTTAGAATATTATACCCCTTCATACTATAGTACATAAGACAACTAAGTGGGAAAAATCGTGGCAACGAGAAAAGTAGAAAAAATAAAATGAGACCAAAAAGATGTATATACTTGCAGAACTTGAGCTTCCTAGCAGCCAAAGCAAAGAGGAAAACAATCAACTTGTAGCGATGGTTGATCGACATCTATTTTCCAGGCTTCAGGGCCTGAAAGCCATTTCTCCTATGGGGCCTGGAAGGGACAGTGCAGTTGACAGATAATTTCAGCAACAGTCCTTGTGGCAAATGCAATAATGGTGTTTTTAATCCTCTCAACAACCCAAGGTATTATTGTTAATCATCATCCTCATCTTAGAGATGAGGTAATCAAGGCAAAACAGGTTAAGGAACTCTGCCCAAGGTCACACAGCTAGGAAATGGCAGAGCTGGGATTCCAGTCCAAGAAGTCAGACCTTATAGTCCAGGCTCTTAAGCAAGGTCATTAAGGTTCATCAGACCTGAATTCAAATCTTTCCTACTATCCACTGCTGAGCAACCTTGGGCAAGTGACTGCACCTCTCTGAGCTTCTGTTTCCTCATCTGTCCATGGGAATAATCCCATAAACTAAGCAGCACTTAGCAAGAGAAATTTTCACAGAACAGAATGGGAATGAGACATTTTCTAGAACCCTGGAATTACACCCAAGGCCCAAATGAAGGACAAAGAGGGCCAAGTATCTCCAGATTCTAAAGAGAACCGACAAGAAACTATCCATAATCAGAGCCAAATATGCCACCTTCCTCACCCCCACCAGGATGGATCAGGATACAGCAGAACCAGCTCCCGACACCAGTTCTGCACAGAAGGGCCAGCCTTGCAGACAGCAGAGCCTGTGTGGGAGAGGTAACACAGGCCTGGAGATGGAGGTTGTCAGGGCACAGGAGCGAGGCTGTCCTATCATAGCAGTAGATACCACCAGAGTGGGCAGAACCGATCAAAACC
The DNA here is from genome assembly GCA_963574655.1 of Perodicticus potto. NCBI lineage: Eukaryota > Metazoa > Chordata > Mammalia > Primates > Lorisidae > Perodicticus > Perodicticus potto. Next base: position 92,248 of record CAUYRH010142722.1, on the reverse strand, counting down.
AAGGCAGCAGCACCCCTCCCATCCTGCCTGGCCCAGTAAAGAAGGAGCTTCCTGGAGAAGCCTGGAAAAACTTGGGGGGAGGAAAAACTTTAGAACCTGATATCTCGTATCTCAGGTTCTAAAATATATTAAATCCAATTTTAACAACTAGAAATGACCAGCAACTAATAAAATCTGCCTGAGGACATTAAGGCCCAAGAAAGGAGCACTTGAAGAAATTCCATTAAAAGCAACAAGTGAAAAAATGAAAACCAGCTCCCATTTCTACACAGGAAGCATAAAAACTGCTCAGTTTCCCAGCTGCCTGGATAAAGGCCTTCGCACAGGACCATGCACACAGTAGGTCCTCAACCATCAGCTCTCCACACACGCAAGCACAAGAGTGCCATAGCTGGCCACTCCAAACCCCTTCCCTATTTGGGGACCCCACAGGGCCAGCCTCCCTCCAGGGGAACTGCAAGATTTGAACATTTCGGGCCAAGGGTACTTAGGTCTGTCTAACCCGGAGATTGGATCTGAAGTAAAAGGAAAAGAAGTCCAGCTCTTGCTTAGGAAGAGGTCTGTATGGTCAGCATCCTCTCCATGGTGCAAGAAAGTCAGAAGATACCACACTGGACAGACATGGCCAGGAAGGACAGCACAGGAGCTGGTTACTGTCCGCCACCTGCTTCATCCCTCTGGGGGCAAGATGACTTTTGGCCCTGAGGATGCAGACACGGGCCTGATGGGCGTCCTCTCTCCTCCTGCACCCCTAAGGGAGATCCCATGTCCTCCCATGAGGCCTGTTCCTTGGGTTCACCTCCTGGCCCTCTCCACTGACCTCTGTCCAATTCTCTTGGGTCCTCAGTTGCCACCTCCCTGGGTGACAAGAGATGACAAGATGAGCTCCCCTATCCTCGCCTTGTATTTAATCTCCCATCTTCATCCTTGCAGGGGAAGGGTCTCAGCAAAGCCCACAGTTATGTCAAGAGCGACCGTTGCTGTGAGCAGGTGGGCAGACACTCTGATGAGGAAAAAGCCCCATGAACTCCAGGATGAAACAAGGAGATATTGTCCCCGATGTCAACACAAAGGTGGTGGCAGAAGGTACAAGGTCGAGTGCGGGGGAGCAAAGGGCAGAGTTGGAGAAGGTTGAAGCTGGACGAAAGGGGCTTCTAGCCACCTACCCAAAGGGAGAAGAAAATGAATGTTGCGTGTGAATCCCTGCTCTCCGCACATGGTTGAGTTTGATTACGAAAGAGACTGGCATTTGCCTGTACTGGATGTGAGCCTCCGTTTCCCCAGTTATTAAGATAGGACTCAGGACAATCAGGGTTCAGTAGGGGCGGCAATGAGCAGGGACACCTGCCTGCCGCAGGAGCCTAATGAATGCTCGTTCTGCCCTTTCTGGAGCAACTGGGACTGCTGTCCTCACCTGGCGGGATCTGCCCAGTGCTCTGATACGAAGGGACCCTGAGGTTCCAGGAGGGGTTAATGGGGCTAACAGGTCCTGGCTGCAACCCAACAACGGGGGGCGCTGGTGAGGGGCGGGAACCCCACGCCGAGGAAGCCACAGTCACCAGTTCCACAGATGGCAGAGACACAGCACCGGCACTAGGATGCAAGTCTCATCTCTAGTTGGAAGAAATCAGTTTGGGGGCGAGCTCTTATTTTTTTCCTCTCACTTCCTCGTGTGATATGTTTCTGACACTAATCAGGGATCCATCCCCCTGGGAGCCAACAATAATGATTAATGGTGTTAAATATAGCCAGAGACTGCCGGGGCAAAATTAGGCGCCATGCATAAAACATCACCCTCCTCGTTAAGCAGGCAAATGAGGCTGGCTTCGGGGCCTGGTGCCCGTGGACCAGCGCCCGCCTCTGCAGCAGCCTGATCCAGACTTCTCCCCAGGATGCCTCTCCTGGGGAGATGTGTGCCGAGGGCTCCCACCATCCAGTCTGCACCCATGTGTGTCCATTATGGACCTCAGAGCCCCCGAAGCTGACCCAGAATAAAGGAATCACTGCTGAAGTGGAGGAAAGAGGATGTGCACAGAACTCTCACAGGCCCAAGTTCAAATCCCAGCTCTTTTACACTTTGTGGCCTTGGACAAGTCACATCTCCTCTCTGATCGCCTCGGTTTACTCTTCTGTAAATAAGGTTTGCTCTTCATACCCAAGGAGAGGTTACCAAGGCATGGTCAGAGCCAGGCATTCAGTAGGTACTTAGAAAATGTTAGCTCTCTTTCTCCCACCCTTGTGCCCACACGGCTGTGTGATCTAGAGCAAATGACTCAACCTCTCTGAACCCAAGTTTCTTGCCTACAAAATGGAGATGATGATGCCTGCCTTCATGAAGCGTGGAAATAAACCTAAGTTGTGCTGCACACATTCATTCATTGTACTGTGGCTACATTATAGGGTCAGTTTTGTGCCAGGTACTGGGGACATTGCAAACACGGAAAACATTCAGTGCCAGCTCTCATAGGGTGACAGTCCCATGGGGAAATAGACAAAATAACTATAATTACAAGGCATTTTTCTAAAGGAAAAGGGGGACTAAAATAACCTGAAAGAAGGCTATTCCAAGGAGGTGATGTATGAGAAGGAGCCAGACGTTCTGGGAGTGTGGAAGAAGTTATTTCCTTCCCAGAAATCACTTTCCCACGCCTCCCCCACCACATGAGTCCCTCCCTTCTGTATCCAAGGTCCCCTCACCCTCAGGCCACTGGGCCTGGCTGAAGGTGGGAGGGACCAAGGGTTGCAAAACCATATCCCACAGACAGCAGGGGTCTCCAAACTTGCAACTGCTTGATATATATTTGTTTATAATTAGGAACATGCACTGCCTTCCTAATATTATGTACATCATTAAATGCACACAAAAATATACCTTGAGAGGAAGAGATGAGAGCATAAATAGAAATGCAGTTCTAATTCTGTCTCCTGCACTCCACGGATCTTCTCACGTTCTCCTGCAAAGACACAGACTCCCCTTTGGTGACCATTGATCAAAGCAGTCGGCAGCCTGGAAATGGCCTGAGGCATGCCCAGGGGGCAGTTGGCATGCAGGAGTCCTGAAACTCCCACCTCAGATACACCGGAAAGGAGGCGACGTTTCTAAGTCCAACTTGCCCCTCTACTACGTCCCCCCCTTGCAGTGGTCATCAGCTCTGGGTCCCTCACTGGTTTGCATGGGGTCATCTGCAGCCTGGTGGGGGTGCGGCCTCTAGACTCCACCCCTCCCTGACTTTCCTTTTCCTCTGGCCCAGGTAGGGAAGGGATTCCTCGCTTAGGACAGGCCCTCCTGCTGCCCCTCTTGCTGTTCCATCCTCTAAGAATTCCCTCTCCCCACCCTCCTTCCTCCGCCAGCTAACTCAGCCATCACCCTTGAAGTATGAGCTCAGGCAGCCCCATGATATGGTGGGTAGAGAAAATTACACTTGTGTGTGATAAATGGAGGAGGCTTCACAAGGCAAGGTGGTGACCTACCTGGACTTTGGCCATCCCAGGTCCACACCAGCTGCTCTGAAGGCCGAGGGTATCAGACCTTGATACCCCTGCGTCCTGGCTGGACATCTCTAAGTGGACATGGCAGCCCACCCTCACCCCCAGCCCCAGCCCATAGCAGCCAGTGCCCCATCAGGCTGGTTATAATGACCCGGGTGACACTGAGCTCCCTGAGGGCAGGGCCATATCTCCTATGTCCTGCCTATCCCACCTCTGCGGTACTTAGCCCAGGGCCTACCACAGATCACACACTTAATATGTATTTGCCAGACTGAACTGCAGATGCAAAAGGAAACCAAATACGTAGGTGAGGAAAGCTCCTTAACTGATGCCAGAGACCCAGAAACCACAGAAGACAGATTTTTTTTTTTTTGACCGAATAACAATTCAGTTATTTAATTTTGAGAAACAAAGTGAACAGACAACCACTCACTCTGGCAAAATAACTGCTATGCAGAAGGTAACAAGAGGGTTACTATCTATGCCATACAGGGAGCTGACAAGTGAACGAGAAGGGGACAAATGACCCAGCAGAGAAACGAGCAAAGGATTCACAGAGGCATTGCACAAGTGAGCTCATCCACAGGGCCACACAGGTGGAGAGCCACTCAGGAGATGCCTCCCACCGCTTGTCAGGGAAATGCAAATTAAAAGCCACAATGAGCTATCACTTTATACCCGGGCAAAACGAACAAGACCAATAACATCTCTCGCTGGCGGCATCCAGGAAAGGACTACTCTCAAAATTACTGGGGTAAAGGCAAAGTGTTTCGGCCTCTGGGGAAATCAAGTTGGCAACAGCTATTAAAATTAACAGTACATAAACCTTTTGACCCAGCAATTCAACTCCTGGGATTATACCTCAGAGAAATAAAGCTGGGACTTTAGAGGGTATGCGGGTACCCTCTTCATGCAGCTTATTATGGTAAAAGATGAGAAATGGAAAGACACCAGGGGATAGGGGAAGGGTCAGCTAGTTTACAGGACATCCATGCCCAGGAATATTATACAGCTGCTGAAAAGAATGTACGAGAACTATAGCTATTGGTGTGGGAGGAGTCCACGGAGCACTGTTGAATGAGAAAAAAAAAAAATCCAGGAATATGAAAACATTCATATGTGTCTGTAAGTGATTATAAGAGCATGGAAAAAAGTGAAAAAATTCACAATCATGAATCAGGTTTAAGGGTGGGAGTGAGAGGGGTGTCACCAAAGGAGAGTTAGGAGGAAATGACACTAAAGTGCCTCACATTTATGCACTTATGTAAAACTGCCTATAAAAAGGCATTTGCACGTTTGAGAAAGTAAAGTTCACGTACATATTCCCCTCCCTCCTCTACCCCTTTTGGGGCCTTGTTTACTCTCTCCCCCTTTTCTCCATTCTTCCTCTCCCATCAACCCATCAGACAAGAAAAACAAATAGATGCTAAGCGAGAGGCTAAACAACTTATTTATCTGGCTCCCTCAACCCCCTAGAACACAGCCTACAACCACAAGGTACATGGGCATCTAGTGGCCAAAATAGATTACATACACTTTGCTCTAAGGAAAGTGCTTTGTGCTAATGACACTTATTTTATATCATTTTAATAAGCTCTCTGCTTATTAAACTCATTGTGGCAGACATGCCTGAAGGTGACCCCAGTGATCTAGATCTTTGTATAATTACCTTATATAATGAGTGTGGGTGGGCCCACGGCTTCCTCGTAACCAATAGGATGATGTAAAGGTGGTGGAAACATCACTCCTGTGATTGTGTTTCATTCTACTAGTCTCCACCTTCACAGGCTGGAGAGAAAGATGCTCTCCAATTGGCCATGAAGAAGCAAAGAGCCACGCTATGAACAGCCCACGGAGACAGCTGTATGGCAAAGGTCTATGAGAGCCTCTAGGAGTCCAGGGTGACCCACAACACATACCTAAGGACAGGCCCACCTAACTAACAACCAGAAATAAACTGGAGCCCTCAGGCACACAGCCAGAGGGAATGAACTCTGCCAGCAACGTGAATGAGTTTGGTGGCTCTTCTTCCCCAGTCTGGCCTCCAGATAAGAACACGGCCCAGTCAACACCTTGACTGCAGCCTTGTGAGATCCGAGCAGAAGACCCAGCTAAGTTTTGCTTGGGCTCTCAACCCACAGAAATGGTGAGATAATAAATGTGTGTTATTTTCAGGTTCTAAATCTGTAGTCATTTGTTACACAGCAAGAAGAAACGAATACACACATCAAACAAAGAAATAAAATGGTAGATTGAAAAAGTACACTAATAACTGTAAGAACTGAGCATTAGGATCAAGAACAGCATACAAAACCCAGGTACCAACGGTTAGGAGCCATTGTGGCCTGGGGCAATGGACCTTGCAAGCATCCCCAACACAGTGGAATGGGGGATTAACATCTAAGAACCTAAGGGATGAAGCAAGGAGATGCAGGGACAGCGGAAGTTTGAGCTCTCATCTCCTGTAAGGAATTCACCTGCCTTCGCTCCTTTAATCACCACACAACAAGATATCAGGTAGGTGCTTTATCTCCTGGAACAGAAAGGAACAGCGAAAATCAATGGCATGCTGCAGAATTAAACCTTCCCAGTGAAAACAGCTCGCCATGTGTTCACCAGGTCAGGTGCTGAGTGGTCCCAACAGGCCCACCCAGAGCAAGTGTCACTTCCATTTTCTGGATGAGGGAACAGAGGCTCAAAGGTCACGTAGCTATTTAAACTGGCTCTGCCAGACACCCAGCACTTGGCCCATGCTTTGAATATGCCATTCTGCCTCCCGGCCTGGGGCTCCACCACCTAGTAAGTGGGGAGAAGCATGGTGTTTGTCTCATGGGTTAATGCCCGCACAGCTCTGAGAGGACACCTCGTGGTCCCTGACATGGAGAGATACAGAATGGCTTCCCTCATGTTCTATGCTGCTCTCACAAAAGTAAAAAATAAAAATGAAGACAAAAAGAACAGAAGTTCAATTTCTGAAGAGTTAACGACTCTTGGGAAAATAGGTTATTATAAATCACTCTTCCAAGCACTTGGTACTTTTTCTCCGCCCACAGGGGACAATGTAACTGGCTCTCTGACGTTTCTACAAGGGGGAAGGGGCTGGCTTCCCATATCAGGGACTGGACAACTAATGCCAGCTTGGCCAGTCTGCACAATGAGAGGCAGGGCTGAAGGTGGACACCTGTTCAGATCTAGAGGGTGACACCAGCCCCATCAGAGATGGTTATTGGTAATTCAAAGGCTTTCTGCCAACAAGCCAAGATGTCCCCTTTAAACCAACTCAGGCTAAGAGCTATTTCTTATTCCAAAATTCAGGCTGGTGGGACCTAAGAGAAGCTTCCCCTGGAAAACAGAAGTGAACACAGCTGTGATCTCTAGGCAGCCTGTCTACAGAACAGGCCGAGAGACAACATCTCCAGCCCAACGACCCAACGACCCGGTAGCTCCAGATCCCTTTAACCTCACAAGAGAGGAAGAACTCATCCCTAGGACGCACAAGGGGGGGCAGAGCTGCAGAAGCCACAAAGAGCCAGAGGACAGCCGGAGCAGGACTCCCTTGCCTCTATTCCAAGCCAAGCATTAAGTGATGAATGTTTTAAATAAGGACTGCCACCTCCTGGTGTAATCAAACACAAGGGACCAGTTAGGGTTGCACTGCCCACACTCGGTGTGGGCCACTCAAGACCAGCTTCACACAGATACGATGTCAAATAAAGGCTTTTGATACATGCGCATCAGTGAAGTGCCTGAGGGGTAGACGGACAGAAGACGTCCCCCCGAAGCGGAAACACAGGAGAAACAAGGGTGCCCACCACAGAACTGTTTATAAAGAAGTCAATGAAACCCACAAAATGTGTTCAAAAGCAGAATTCTATGCAACTGGTAAAGATGTTTTTGCGAGCGTTTCTTCACGTGAAAAGGTATTAAATATTTTAGGTGAAAATGTGAGTTACGCTACCACGTGTATTATGATCCATTCATGTCAAATCAAATCCAGAGGAGAAGGTTCAGAAGGTCGCACGCCAAAGCGGTATCCGTGGCTGTCTGTGCACAATGAGGTTAAAGGGATTTTCCTCCTTTGGCTCATCTGCATTGCCTCATTATTTTTTTCCAGTCATGGACAGATATTGCTTTATACGGTTTAACAAAAATTAAAAAAAAGACGAAATAAGTAATTTAACTTTTAAAGCCAGGGAGCACTGTCACCCACATTAGCTCTCGTAATCCTCATCGCCAGAAGTGATGCGACAGCCCCGCCAAGGTCCTCCTCACCTCCTAAAGTGCCGAATCCCACTAGAGCTGCCGGCAGTGTTTAGCACCGTCCCCTCCCCCTGTCCTCCTCACACTGCTCTCCTCCGCCAGGGGGTCCAAATCGGGGTCCTCAGAGGCCCAGGGATGGACTTTGGGGTGGGTGTGGGGCTTATGGCCCCTCATACCTCATACACCAAAGGCATGTGTGTCTGTTATGTACATTTTTCTGTGGACACATCTGAAAAGTTCATATTCTTAAATATACCCATGACCGCTGGGAGGTGTGATCCACTGTTCCAAACCCTCTAAAACATCCTTCTGCCTTGTCCTCAGCTCCTTCAAAGATGGCCCGGTCTCCAGATCCTCTTCTGTGTTTCAAAGGCCTGTCCTCCACCCCAGGAGTCCCACCCACCAGGGATGGGTCCTGCAAGAGTGGGAAAGTGGGGGTCCCCTCATCTTTAGGGTCTCTGACAAATCAAAGAAAGCTACATGTCTTTTTTGGGTGGGGGGAGACAGAGTCTCGCTCAGTCGCCCTGGGTAGAATGCCATGGCGTCATAGCTCACAGCAACTCAAACAGCTGAGCTCAAGTGATCCTCCTGCCTCAGCCTCCTGAGTAGCTGGCACTACAGCACCCACCACCACACCCAGCCTTTTTTTTCTTTTTAATAGAGATGGGTTCTCACCTTGCTCAAGCTGGTCTCAAACTCCTGACCTCAAGCAATCCTCCCACCTCGGCCTCTCAGACTGCTAGGATTACAGGCATGAGCCACCGCACCCAGCTGAAAGCTATGTCTTTACAGGGGGTAAATGTACACGTGGGGTTTTATATATGAATCCAGGTGGTGTAAGTCCTTGCAAAGCCCACCCATGAATGGCCCGTGGACTGGGTTCCCCAAATTCATATCCACCCAGAACCCCAAATTGTGGCTTTATTTGGAATAGGGTCTTTGTGGATATAATCAGTTAAGGATCTAAAGATGAGATCATTCTGGATTCAGGCAGGGCCCTAAATCCAGTAAGTTTCCAGTGTCCCTATAACAAGAGAAGAGGACCAGAGACACACAGGGCAGATGGCCATGGGAGGACGGGGGTAGGACCTGAGGTGATGCTGCCACAGCCAGGGAACTCCAGGAGCCCCTGGAAGCTAGAAGAGGCTGGGAGGGCCCTCCCCAAGAGCCTCTGCAGAGAACGTGGCCCTGCCACATCTTAATTTCAATCCACTGACACCCATCTCAGACCTGTGCCCTCCTGAGCTGTGAGAGAATACGTTTTTGTTGTTTTAAGCCACCCAATTCATGGTCATTTGTTACAGCAGCCCCCCAAAAATGAATGCAACCCCTCGGTTCCAGAGAGACCACAGACCCAGATCAGGACCTCCATGATGAGAGCTGGAATTCCCAAATCTGTGTCTTCAGTTCAGAGCTCCCTGGACACGCATTCCTCGGCCATCCCATAGTACTTCAGCCTCAGTGTGCTCCAACGTTGACTTCAGCCCCTCACCCACAAAATATCCCCACCCCGACTCTTCTTCCAGCAATCCTGATTCGGGACTGCTACCATCCACCCAGTCATGGAAGCCAGCACCTCAACCACTATCAGCTCCCAGCCTCCCTCACCTCCCACATCCTATTAATAAAACAAAGCAAACATTAAATTGTCTTGAACACACCCCCCAGTCTGCTTTCAAGAGGGCTGGATGGTTTGAAATTCTAATTTGTTTTCCGAGGTCTTAAAATAATTTCACCAGAGCCCCAGGGACGACGCCCCCGTCCCAGCCCGTATCCCACAGGGAGAGGCCAGGCTATAGTATGGCCTGGAAATAAGGGAGAAAGGACCTGTCTAGTCAGTGGGAGGACTGGGTCCCCCATCTGGCCCCTCCACAGACTCTAGGTAACATCTCAGGCAAGACCCCAGCCCTCTCTGGACCTCGGTTTCCCCACTGGTCCTATCAGATGGAGGCATCCAAAGGTCTGTTCAAATTAATGCTGCTTCTTGCCAGTCACTAAACCCAACCTCTTTGGACTCATATACTATGGTAGACGCCCTACCAGGTCCCCCCACCCCGGGCACATGAAAGACTAACTTCCCAGCCCCAGGTGGGGCCAAGAAACTAGTTTGGGCCTATGAAGTACGAACTCAAGTAATCACTTCTGGGCTAAGTCATTTAAAAGGCAGTGGCCTGACTCTGTGTCTGTCCCCTTCAGTGGTAACCACAGGTGCACCGTGTTGAGAGGGTGGAGCCATGGTCAAGGCAGCCCTAGATCTCTGAGTCACTACATGGAAGACAGCCATGCCAGAAACATACCAAACTCAACTTTGCAGGGGCAAGAACTAGACTTGCCTGTTTGAAACCGCCAAGATTTCAGGATGTATTTATTAATGCAGGAAAGCTTGGCCCATCCTGACTCACCCAAGTCCTATCTCCTTCTGAGGATCTGAAGGTCTGAGGATGAGCAATTCAGGTAGAAACACATAAGGAATTCCCAAATTCACACGGCTACAAAGCAGAGGAACAGCAGTCAACCCAGATAGGGTGGCAAAGGAGTTTAATGAGGAGGGAGGTGGTCTGGGACTGCCTCTGACTCAAGCTAGAGGAGGCTGTCCATGGAGGTGCACCAAGGCCAAGTGCTGGAGGCAGAAAAGAGAGAGACCCAGAAGAGGGGTCAGCAGGTACAGGTGCCCGTGGGAGAAAACAACTCAGAGCTGTGAATTGGGTACCACGCAGGTGTGTATGGGGGAATGGGGCAGAGAAAGGGGCACAAAGTCGGTGGGCAGGGCAGGAATGGGGTCTCCTCTGAGCAAAACAGTGCTGGGGGAGGCTGACTGAGCAGATGGGGCCAACTCCTCCAACCCTGGCAGGGCCTATGTCATTAGCCCCTCTGTTATCCCCATACCAGCCACCCAACTCATGCACTTCCTCACTGGCCCACCTATCACCCCACGCACGAGCACTCAGTCAATGTCTGGAATGCACCATCCCACTGGGCTTCCACTCTCAGACACGCCCCACTGGAGACTAACCAGACACGGGCATCTAACTTAGTACAGGGAAGAAACATGGACCCAGAGTGGGGAAGTAACTTGCCTAAAGCCACACAGCAAATCCAAAGCACAGCTTTGCAGCTAGAATGCAGAGTGGCTCCAAGAGTGCTTGTTCTTTCTTTTACTGGTCTGCTTCTTGGGGTCCCATGATCCGATTTATATTCTACCAGAAACTAGCCCTCTTCTGACTCAGCAGCCACACCCAGCAACACACCAGCAGCTGGCGAGTATTAGCTCTGTGGTTTTTATGCAGTAGGGAAAAGGGAAAAGATAACCCAGGGTCTCCGTGGCAGCAGATAAACTTGGACACCTTCATGGGCTCTGACAGAGACCCCAGCCCTATGCAAACCTCTCCCCATACCCAACAAACCTGGAAGACATCTTGGGATATGGCCTAGGAAATGCAGCACCCTGGGCCAGTGAGAAGTCACTATGGGAAGACCAAGCCTTGTACCAAGGCTAGACGAATCCCAGGGGTCTAGATTAGCCCTTTCTGTCCACCAAGTCTCCTAAAGCTACCCCAGCCTACCCAACACAAAGGCCCATGGATAAACATGGGTCTTAGCACAGAGCAGTTCTAAAATGTTCTTCCCAGACCAGCTGGGACTAACAGAACTTATCTCCCATTCAGTCCTCAAAGTAGCCAGCAAGCACCATCACCCAGCTTTGCCACCTTCCAGAACACACAGCATAATAAAAGACACAAAAGGAAAAAGCAAAAGGCACTCTCTAGCACACATGCCATTGTTCTCCCTTGTGGTCATGACAGACATAACTAATCAATCACTGGATTCTTTCCCACTGAGCCCATGCACAACCAGGAGTCTCTGCAATGTTCAGTCTATAACAGTTAGTACACGAGATGAACTCTACATCCCACATCTGCTATCCTGGCCCAAGGATCTCAGATACGAAGGCTGCCTTCCACCACCGGGCACCCGTTTATCTGGTAGAGTGCACGAAAGAATTAGGACACACTTCGGATGGCACAAGGTTCAGGCCATGGGGTAAAGGATTTCAACTGACGCTCTGCCACACAAGAGCTGCTGAGCAGGTGGATGGTCAGGGAAGGCAGCATTGCTATGAGGCACACAGTCAGGCAGCTTTCCAGGGAGGCGAGAATGTTTCTGCAGAACCAGAACATAGGGTATTGGACTTTCTGAAGATGCACCTAATGGGTATTGTTTCAAGGGAACAATAACCTTTTGTTTCGGGTTATTGGCTTAGAAAGAGGAAACAATGAACAAGGTCAAATTAGGTGATCTGGAAGGAAAAGTGTGAAAAGTGAGGTCACCCTGGGCACCCTAGGACTGGTGTGAGAACCAGTCTTATTTAAAACCCTTCTGAGTGAGCAGGTATGAGAATAGATGAGAGACTGCAAAATGCGCAGATGGCCATCGACTCTGCCTGGGAGGGGCAATGAGGCCACCAGGGACATACTGAAAGGAGAAGGGACAGGAGCAGTGTGGAAGGGACGGCAAGCCGAGTCGGCTTCAGAGAGAAGGGTTTGCAAGGAAGCAGCCATCTGGGCTCCTGGAAGGCTGCAGGGGAGCCAAGCGAGGAGGATTCACCCCCAACTCCCGGAGCTGGCCGTGCACCAGGGACAGCGTCCCCACCTGTATTTTCAGAGAGTCAGACTCACTTCTTCTCTGATCTGATTAAGTCAACTCAGGGAGAGAAAAGGGCAGTCCCAGGGGTCCCAGACGGCAGGGACACCCTCCTAGTACTCTTGGGAGGAAGCACCTCCTGGGAACCTCCAGGGCCCACCCCTCTCACATGCGAGTCCCTGGTAAATGAGGAGGGCTGGAAGTGCAGGCAGAGGGGAGGTGGAGCCTGGCAGATGCATTCATCTAGGTGAGAGGGGACATCTGTGGCCAGGGACAGGACACAGATGCTAGAGGCAAAGGAGAAGGCTGGCAGCCCTTTCCGGCCACTCCAAGGATCAGCTGCCTCTACCAGCACCTCTCCTGTGGCTCAGAGCCTGATACTCTAAATTGCTGTGGCAGCAGAAACAGCACTGGCTTAATCCCTTAGCCCCTCACTCACTGCACTCCTGCCTCCCTGTTTCTCAAACATTCTAGCCATGTGCATACCTCAGGGCCTTTGCACTTGCTGTTCCTTCTGCCCAAATGTCCTTTCCCTAGACAGCAACACAGTTTGCTCTTTTATAACTTTGGGGCCTCTACTCAGGTGGCATCTTTTCAGGGGGCCTTCCCTGGTCCCCGGAGAGTTAAGTTTGCAACCTCCCTATACACGCCCCAGCATCCCCAGGCCCCTGCTCTGACATACTGTGAGCTCCATGTGGGGCTGATGTTTACTAAGGACCTACTATGTGCCAGGTGCTCTGTCTGGCCCTGGGAACACAGCAGTGGACAGGACAGCCCACACCCCACCTCCGTTGCTGACAGCTGCCCAGCCCAGCCAAGGGCAGGGGCACCAGGTTGCTCAGCCCATCGGAGAGTTTTCCTCATTAGCAAAATGGGGGGAATGCAGGACGAGCAGCAAATGCAGGAAGCAACTATTTGTCAGGCTGCAGAGTCCCTGGTCACAGGAGACCCCCTACTGTCCCCGTTGGAGCCAAGTGAGCCCAGATTTTGGCCTCAGATAACCCAGCTTTAGTTCTCTATCTGAAGTCAGCCACGTGCGCTATGCATTTTCCTGTGTGAAGGGAGTGACAACATACCTTGCGGGCTGCTGTGGGGACAGAAAGATGACAGTGATGATGCCCACGGCCTCTGACTACCCTCCATGTCCCAGCATCACACAGCCGCCACCGCAGTGCATCCCAACAGTGACCCCGGGGCCCCATCTCCCTCATTTTACAAATTAGAAAACGGAAGCTTAGAAATCCTGCTAATGTCACCGTAACTAGCGTCTAACAGGCCAAGCCCTGTTCTACGGATTCCTCTTTTAATCCGCTCATTCACCCTCTGAAACAGATCCCATTATTATCCCCACTTTACAGAGAGGGGAACTCAGGGACAGAGAGGTCAAGAATGTCACCCAACGAGAGACACGAACAGACCCTCCTCTGAGGAAGACATATGAATGGCTAACAAACATAGGGAATACGTCCACCGCCCCTACTCATCAGAGAGCAAATCCAAACGACCCGGAGGTATCACCTAACCCCAGTGAGAACAGCCCACATCACAAAGTCCCAAAGCTGCAGATGCTGGTGCCGATGTGGAGAGGGGGAAACACTTCTACGCTGTTGGTGGGACTACAAACTAATACAGCCTCTTTGGGAAGAAGTATTGAGAACCTTCAAAGAGCTCAAATGAGATCCTGCGATCCATTTACTAGGTGTCTACCCAGAAGAAAGAAAATCATTTTATCATCAGGACATCTGCACTAGACCGCTTATCGCAGCTCAATTTACAATTGCCAAAATGCGGGAACAACCTAAACGCCCACCGACCCAGGAATGGATGACTGCAGCGTATGTACACCATGGAATACTATTCAGCCACAAAAAAGATGGAGACTTTACATCTTTTGTATTAAACTGGATGGAGCTGAAACACATTCTTCTTAGTAAAGTATCTCAAGAATGGGAAAGCATGTACCCAAGGTACTCAATTCATAGAAAGCCAGAAGACAATCTAATACCCACATAAGAAACAAACTCAATTCAATTCAAGATGGGGTGAGGGGGAATGAGGGAAGGGGAGAAGAGGGAGAGGGGAGGGGATTGCTGTGCTCCCACCTAATGGGCACAATGTAAGGGTACATGGCACACCTCCTGGGGACGGGCACAACTACTCTACCTAACCAATGCAAATACTATAACCTAGTTGTACTTTTAAATTAACCTGAAATTAAAAAAAAAAAAAAGAATGTTGCTTAAAATCACGCAGCTATGGGGAGAGCAGAAAGTTGAGCCAGCACCACCTCTTCTTCCTCGGACCAGACCAACCCCCCACCTTGTACCACGTAACTAGGACGGAGGCTGGTATCCTGGGGAAGCTCATTCTAGATGTAAAGCTGCTGAACTCTGGTACAATAAACATATATCTTGAGGGTGGCACTTAGCTCTCACCTACCCCTTTATTTGGCCATTTCGGAAATAGCCAGCATTTATTAACGCTTGCTCTGTGCTGAGATAGTACATCCTAAACATTCTCACTTAATTCTTATTACTCATGTGCTTTCCGTTCACATCAGAGGAACATGGTGAACTAGAACTAGACCCCACGGTCCTGACTCCCAGCCCAGAGCTCTCCTGACTGCAGAGAGGCCCTGGTGGGCGCTCAGCGGGCAGCCGAGAGCTGCACGAACAAAGAAAAGCCCTGCTTCTCCTAAACCCGTAAAACACATCTCTAATCCTTCTTATTAATGTAAATAATATTCCAGCAAAGAAAGCAAGCTCCCTGCCTTCCCAAGGGGCTCCAGGGGATTACGTCTACAGTGTCCAACACACCAAGGACAATAACCAATTGACTCTTATTAAAACTCCAATAATGCGGGTGTGATTGTTGCTTTGATAAGCTCGCTGCTGTGAGCGAGGGTCAACCACATTAGGAAAATGTAATTAGACTAATAAATTCCAGGCAATCTTTTTTTTTTTCTTCCTATCCTCTTTGCACCAAGGAGGAGTCACTCACAAGACCTCATTACCCACGTGGAAGCCCCATTGTGGGCTCTGCTGCAAGGAAGGCGATTCTGAGATGCCCTGGGTCTGGCCCTAGGCAGGCCCCTGGGCCCCTGCCACTCCAGAGCACGTGGGACTTACTGGCCACTTACTGAGGCCCCAGGGAGCTGGGAGCTGGGGATACATGGCCACAAGGCACTCAAATGCCGGCGCTCCCCTCTTGTTCAAAAGGGAGCCCCTGCCTCCTCCCATCCCCATGGGTCTCCTTTCCCTGGTCAGCAGGACCCTGCACATCTTGGTTGGTGCTCAGAGACCCTTAATACTGGTTCTCCCCAAAATAACCAGTAGGACCAGGATTCATTACAGGACCCAGTGTGATGCCTTGAGATTGCAAAAGGGGTCTAGGGAAAGGACAGACTTTAGGAGAGGGTCAACCTTCCTTAAAGCCCAGAGCCCCTCAAGGTGCTGAGGTGCTGCGTGGCAGCCCACCTACCTGGGTGAGGCAAGCCTGACAAGGAAGCACCCTGTTAGAAAAGACCCTTCCACCCGGAACTCCTGACTCAAAGCACAGTCCATTCGGCCGTAACAATAACGTTGAAAATACAAATGCATTCCAATGCAATTGATATATTAGGAAATAATCTGAGCTTTATGCAAATTTCCCCCTAGAAACACTAGGTGAACACAGAAAATGACACCCAGCGGAGCTGAACCCCATAGACACAAAATGCACACGCCTCCCAGGGACCAGGAGCCACACCACCCACCCCTGCAGTGACAAGCCTCCATCACGGTTCCCAGCTCCCTTCACTGCAGCACGGAAATTCCCACACCCACTTTCCTTGCTTAGATGTTTCTCCCTGTTCTCTTTCTTTCTTTCTCTCCACTGTCTTTCTCTCCCCTGTACTCTTCCCCTTGCACGCGGATGGCAGCCAGCGGGCAGGCTGAGCACACACTTCTACAAGCAAACTTCAGGCCCTTTTCAAGATAACATACGAGGCTTACTGCCGTGTCTATGAATTTCTTGGCTATTAAACCTGGATAAAACTCTACCACCGCTTTATTAGATTTCTACCTTTTGCCTGTGTGTCCCTGACAAAGTGTTTTAGTATATTTCCCATAAACCCAGTAGTTTTTATTGTGGGATTTTGCATAGCACAGTGGTTTTGAGAAACAGATATGCCTGGTTATAACTGAACAGCCTGCTCTTCCCCTGCACAAACCATCCCGCAAGGCAAGGGCAGGTGACAAAGTGTCATTATCCCCGACACACCGAGAGGGGTGTGACGCCCCCAGGGTGAGTCAGGAGTCACCTCCATAGCCTAATAAACTCATGCTGGCTCTCTGCTCTTGGATTTTTGTGTTTGAGGCTCGCCTGTTCTGTGCCCACTGCTATGCTAAGCACTTCATTGCCAAGTTTGAGGGACAGCCAAGAGGCTAAGAGAACGGGCTTTAGAACAGGCTCAAATCCCACCTCTACGGCTTTGCTTTGTGACCTTAAGCAAGTTACACAACCTCTCTGTGCCTCAGTCTTCTCTTCTATAAAATGAGAATATCTCGTAGAGAGGTTGTGAAAATTACAAAATTATCAAATGTGAGAGGACATGTTTAGGACAGTTTCTAGAGCCTACTAACCACCCCCCAAAATGTTGCTGGCCACTTTCACTATCAAGGCTTATCCTACCCACGCGGACTCTGACACCATCCATAAGGCAAGCGAGACTAAGCTGGGGGCTGGGGATATAGGCTTTTGTCATCAGACCCAGGTTCAAACCCCAGCTCTCCTGCTTCCTTCTTTATGACCCCGACAGCTGACCTGGGCTGTTGGTCTCAGTTTGATCATCTGTCAGTGGAGGCTGGAAGTTGCAGGTGCCCCAAAGGGAGGTTGTGAGGGTTAACGGGGTCCCACATGCGAGCCTCTTGGGCAGAAGGCCCAACACAGGAAGCGCTGACCAAGTGGGAATAAAGCCCAGGCTACCTCTGCAGAACCCCGCGCATCCTCCCAGTCACGCTCCCCCGTAGTCACTCTCCCCAGGGCACCAGAAAACAGAAGCCCACAACTGCAAGAAGAGAGTACAGTCCTCCCATCTGGGGGCTGCCCTCAGAGCCACAGACTTCCCTGACTGGTGTTTATGCTTCTATCTCAATGGGAAAGATCCCCACCCCACCAACTGGCCTGTTTGCAGCCTTAACTCTGCCACACCTCCCCCAGGCCCAGGGACATTCAGTCCAGGCTGGGGTCACTGCCTCCTAAAACCCCATCCCTCCCCGATGATGCTGGCACCGCAGACTCAGTATGGGAGGGGCTCCCCTACAGCAAACTACTAGTGGACATGTCCTGTCCCAAAGGTCAGACTCCTCCCTGACCCTCCCAGGATACCCGTGGGACCAGAGGCCAAGACCAGGACAGATGTGAATGAGTGCTATTCAAATACCTACTGTCTGCCCAGCACCATGCTGGGCATTTTCCATGCAAAAATTCATTTCACCTTCACAACTACCTAGCCACACATCTACTATGTAGTTGGGAAAACAGGCTGCAGAGGGGTTAAGTGACTTTTTAACCTAGAGTCACAAAGGTAGGAAGCAGCAGAGCTGGGATTTGATCCTGCGCCAGAACCACAGCCTATGTGTTTCTACCAAGCCACACCTCCCTGCCTAAGCCCACAATTGTCAACTCATCTGTCCCCAGGCCTTGGCTCTCCTACCTGTTAAGTGGGGAGAAAGTGGCCTGGATACATGGCTGGATTATTTGGGAGCCAAGAAGTAGGCAAACTGAGAACTAAGAAAATTGACAGTGGGAAAATAGGAGATCGCCCCCTCCCGGTACCCTGGCAGGTGCTCCAGGAACCAGCTGGGACAGCAGCACCTTGGTGGCCATTCCTCCAGCTACAGAGCAAGCCCGTCCTCGGTAGCCTGTCCGGACATCTGGCCTCTGTGGGAACACTCCCAGTGTACAGGCAGGCACTACGCCCAAGGCAGTCTGTTCCAACTCTGGGTACCTCTAGCTGCTAGAGGCCTCAGAGCCAGAAATCCACTTTCTTGTCATTCTGCCCATCAGCCCCACAGGATACCTCTCTGGGACAGCACAAGAAAAATCCCAACTTCTGTCTGCGCAGGACAAATCCCATCTTCCCTTTCTGATAACAGTTTTCTGTTCCGTGTCCACCCAAGTGGTCCCTATCTGGGCCAAAATCTAACTGCCTTAAACTTACCCTCCTCAGATGAAAAGAATATTGGTAAAGATAAAGGTAATATCAGTGATTCACATTTAATGAACAGGCAGTAGACATTATTCTATATCAGGAGTCAGCAAACTATGGCCCGTGGGCAAAATCTGGCTTGCTGCCCATTTTTATACACCCTGAGAGCCAAGAATGATTTTTGCATTTTTAAAGGTTATAGAAAAAAAAAAAACAGAAAAAGAAGACTATCTTGTAACACATGAAAAATATATGAAATTCAAATCTCACTGCTTATAAATAAAGTTTTATTGGCACATAGCCATGACCATTCATTTACATACTATCTATCTGTGGCTGCTTTCAAGTTACAACAGCTCAGTGGAAGAGTTCACCAGAAACCATACAGCCCACAGAGCCTGAAATGTTTATGATCTGGACTTTTATAGAGAAAGACCCTATTCTATATGCTTTACATGTATAATGGTAATCCTTAACAATAACCTTTGAGGAAGTAACTGCTATAATCTTCACTTGGAGGACGTTCTTAGAAGCTCAGAGAGGTTCAGTAAATTATCTCACAGTGGTGAAACCAGGAAACAAACCCAGGCATTTGACTTTAATGTTTGTATCTTATCCACTCCCCTATTCTTCCCTGTAAGAGCTGAGGACTGATTATTATAAAACACACCACAGCCCCAGTGAAGCCATTTCCCACCCCTTGGCTTCACTTGGCTTCACTTGGCTTCACTGTGCATGGTGAGAATGACCAACTCATAGGCCACTATGACCCTCTAGATCCTCTTCTAACCCTATTATCTCTTTTAGGTCTTTTCTAAGTCTACCCTTAAAAGGGCCTATAAAACCCTTTAGTATCTCTGGATACTAAAGAAATCAATCCACTAACATCTTCCAGATTGGGGACCAAGGTAGCAGCAAATGTAATAAAGGTGGTAGTTCCAGCCAGAGGTCTCTAAAAATTTATGAGTCAATAAATCTTGTTCTCAGGCTACCTGCTGGCTTCAAATAAACCTGTCCTGCCCATGATTTCATAGAGGTGAGAAGTAGAAGGCTCTGGGACTGCCGTCCAGGTTATAGAGATCTCAAGGCCGCCCTCCCTGCTTTTCGCTCTCTGAACATAAGACAAGAGGGGAAGGTAGAATACGCTGTTGCCATAGGAGCTAGGCTAGGCTAAGAATGCAGCAGGAAGGATTAAAGATCGACTCTAGGAACAGGATGTAATCTGGAGAGGTATGGGGTGCACAGATTCCTGATCTGTGATTAAAGTTTCATAAAAAGGCTTCCCACCTGTTACTAACTCTGAACTCAGATGTGCATTACACACCACAGACATCATCAATAAATACAAATTCATATCAGAAGGCCAGAGCTTCTCCTGCTAAAAGAAACCCAAATAATCCAGTCCGGACACTATATGCCAATGAACCCCAGGCCAGTTTCCACCCATGGAGCTGTTTTTATTGGCCTGGACAAGCTTTTCAAAAACTTCAGACAAGTTGCTAACATTTAAAATGTGAAATATTTTAGAGCGTAATTCAGATTTCTGGATTTTCTTGAAAATAATCCAAAGATCTGACCCTGGCAGCCCTACATAGCAACGACTGGTTGGCCCTGAACTGGGGCTGACCCTATAAGCAGGGCACATGCCCAGCAGACCCCCCCCATCAGCCACACCCTCTTCACTCCTGCACTTGGCCTGTTTCACATCTTTGTCTCTCCTGCAGGGCCCCTGTGGGCATGGGAACGTGGGACCCCCACCACGAGTACCACCACCCCCATTGCGCTGGTGGAAAAATCGAGGCCTACACAGGAGAAGCATTGTGTCTAAGAGGAGGCAGGGAATTCATGAGAGAACTAGTATCCCAATGTCCAGGGTGGGACTCAGCTCAGCTCTTTCTGGAAGGAAAGTTTAGGAGCTAAGTTAATGCCTGTCAGCTACGTACGTGTCTGGGGTAAAAAATCAGGTTTTTTTTCTGACTCAAATTTTGCTAGCTTTGTTCCAGCTCTTTGGAGAGGGAGGAGATGGAGAAGGAAAAGCTCAGTGGGGACAAGGACTCCTCAGACTCTCTTCAACTCCCTACACTCCGTCACTCTGCCCACATGGCCGTGCTCAGTTGAGGTCTAGGACCTCCAGGACAAAAGACAGGACAGGTCAGCAGGCTGACCCCAGCTGGGTATTCTGTAACATAAACCAATAGAGAATGTCACCCAGGCCTGGGTTCAAATCCCTTCTCTGCTACTTTGCTGTGTGACCTGGCCCAAGTCGCTTAACCTCTCTGAACTCCTATGTCTTTATCTGTATCATAGGGGAAATCACAGCACTCATCTGAGGGGGCTGCCATAGACGCTAAATGGGCCCCAACAAAAACTGAGTGCAGCATCTGGCACCCAGCAGGTGCTCCACAGAACTGTGTACACACCACTCCTCCAATCAGCCTCCACTACTGTTTGCTCTACTCCAGCCCAACACAGGCATCCTCCCAAGTCTGAACTCCTCAGCCGGTATCCTCACTCCTGGCTCCCCACCAGTGCACCAGCAGCTGTTCCCTCCCCCCCACTAAACCCAGCTCCAGCTTTGCCCCACTAGTGAAACCTACTCAGCTGTATCCCCACAACTCACCCTAGACAAGCATGTCCTCACCGCCTGCCCCCTGACCCCCGATCCAAGAAGCTTCCACTGCTCTAAATGCAGCTCCCTCACTGGCTCGGAGAACTTTGGTCCTATT
The DNA here is from genome assembly GCA_963574655.1 of Perodicticus potto. Classification (NCBI taxonomy): domain Eukaryota; kingdom Metazoa; phylum Chordata; class Mammalia; order Primates; family Lorisidae; genus Perodicticus; species Perodicticus potto. Next base: position 70,942 of record CAUYRH010142722.1, on the reverse strand, counting down.
CTTTAATATGGCATTTAACGATATCCTCTGCCCTTAGCATCTTCAAAGACCACACCACCCACACATGGGACCCTTTTAGGAAGCATGAGGTATTTGTAGCAGTCAAGTACCCTCTCCCTCTTCTTCTGAGATCAGCACCCCCAATTCCTTCCCAGGAGTGAGACCCTCAAAAGTGCCATCTTGGCAGGACTGGTGATCACAAGGCTCTGTACCCTATGGGGTCAGTACTACTCCGGGGCCAAAAGGAGATCCCCTCTCCCGGGATGTGGACCTCCAGTCCCACAAGATCCTTAACAGCTAGCTAGGGCAGCCTGAGCAGATCCCGCTAAGAACCTTCCCAGCCGATCCTTCCCCTGACTCTGACCCAAGAGCTTCCTCTTGATAATTCCTCTTCCACCGAAGTTGGACAGAGTCAATTGCTGTTACTTGCATAACAGGAGCTCTGGCTGATTCTCCCATCCCTACATCACATACACACTCACATGTGCCCCCTGGACTAAACTCATGGGCACCCGGTCCTGCCAGAGGGCCCCATCATCTCCACTGCACAGCCAGAGGCCCTGGCCTTGTGCTTTCAGAAAAGGCCAAGCTGCCACTGTCTAAGTAGCACAGCCCAATTCCTCCCGTGTCAGCTGCCACAGGATCTAAGTGAGCCGGGAAACCAAGCAAGGCTGGTACTTCCTGTTTGAAATAAATAAATAAAGGTAACAAGGAGACAATTGAGCAGGTTACACACAAAGCAGGTATTTCTGCAGCTGTTAAAAATAAAAATTGCAGTTAAAAATAAAAAAATTATTGTTAAAAATCTGCAGTTAAAAATAAAAATTGAGGACCTAAGTAGGATAAACACAGCGAACACAGAACTCCATTTAATATCTGAAAAGCAAAGGGCTTACTGTACACCAAAAGCCCCCTGGACAGCACAGCCATGAAACAGCAGCACCCAGGAGCCCTGGGCACAAGTGAGGCCAGACTCAGCCTCCAAGGTGCAGAGAAGGTCTCAGCCAGGAGGGAGGGATGCGAAGAAGTCACCCAGACGAGGAAAGTGAAGCGCCTCCTTAGAACCATGCTAAGTCTAAGTTGCCAGCACCACTCTCCCCTGCATGCTGGTGCCCCCACCTCCAGCTGACCACCTCCATTCTGTTCTCAGCAGCAGAAATCAGATCATGTCACCCTTCTGCTCATGCAACACCGGCCTCTCCACCCTATAATCCTGACCTCACCTCCTAACACCCTCCTCGCTGCTCCTCACAGCCCTGCCACAGGGCCTTTGCACATGCTGCTCCCTCTGCCTGGAGCCGCTTCTGGTGATGCTCTCATAGCTCGCCCCTCTCACTTCCTTCAGGTCTGTCTTTAACCTGCCCTGGCCACTCTAGCCACAGTGGCCTTTCCTCCATCACTCTCTGTCCCCTTACCATCCCTTGTTCTCCCCAGATCTCTCACCCCAAACTACATTAACGTCTGCTTATGGCATGTCTCCCCCAACTAGAATGGAACTCCACGGGGGCAGGAACTTTGCTGTTTTGTCCAGGACTGAATCCCCACCACCTAGAACAATGCCCAGCACATAACCAGTAGCCACAAACTATGGTTATGTGAATGAATGAATGAACAAATGAATATCCCCAAGGAAAAACTACAATGGGGTCCAGGAATGCCAGCTTTCTGAATAATCCGTGTGGCAGGATGGTTAAAAGCCTGGCCTCTAGGCCCAGCTCTACCACACTGTGGTTCCCACTCCTGGGGTAAGAGTGCCCTCTTGGGGAGCGAGGGGCAATTCCTTCATCTGTAAAATGGGGGAAATAACAGCCCCACCCCTGAAGGCTGACCTTAAATGAATTAACACATGCCAGGTGACAAGGATGGTGTCTGGCTATCAGTCAGCCCCCAAGGTTATAATTTTTCTTTTTGTTATTCTTATTCTCCTACCAGCTTCAGCCCCTGTAGAATTATCAGCGGGCCCTCTCTAATGGGTCTTTTGCGCAGAGGGGACGCCAAACACACAGAGAGAGCATATGACATGGGAGCAGGAAACCCAGGTCTGAGCCAGGCCCTGTCACTCACAGGCTGTGCAATTTCGGGGAACGCACAACCAGTCCGCCGATTCCGTCAGGGCCAAGTATCAATTCCAGCCTCATGTGGCTGCCACAAGCTTCCAAATTGGATCAGAGATGGGAACGCAATTTAGGGGGGCCAGGGGAGTGAATCAATGTATCACATCCATTAGTCACTATTATATTTGCAGAGCAACCACCAAGTCAAAAAGCCAGAGTTCAGATGGGACGCCTCCAACACGTCATTCCCTTTGGAGATGTCGGTGGTGTTTTCAAAGCCTCAATTACGAGGGCTGGGAGTGTCACAGCTTCTTACACTTCGGTCACAATATCACCCAAGAGCTGAGGGTTATACAGGGGAAATTATAATAATTATCCTGCAGGAGGGTTGGCTGTGTGAACTTTGGCTGATCTGAAACCTGGGGTGAGATGTAACTCCGTGGGAGTCGTGGGCGGTCTCAGGGGAGCCGCTCCCTTATATGCGAGACCCAGGGAAATGCATCAATGTCAGATTTAATAAGTTCACAACTCTCATCAAGCAGGAAGGCCTAGTGGGTAAAGAACACAGACGTCGAGTCAGATCAGCCAGCTTGACCCTACCATGGGCCAGACGCTGTCTTCAGAGACTGTGCATTCCAGGGGAGCGGAGACAGATAGTGAATAAGTCAGCAAATCAGACTTTCACAGACAGCTGAGTTGCACAAGCTATGGGGCCAGTAACAAGGTCAGCATGTGTGTGATTAAGCCGGGCTCAGGGCAGACCTCTTATGAGAGGGGACACCTGAGCTGAGACCCAAAAGATGCTGAAGAGAGGGTCTTGGGCACGCTACCTTCCTTACCTGGGCCTCAGTCTCCTCATCTGTCAAATGGCTATAGTTATCATGACTACTCCATATAGGGCTTCTGTGAGCATCTGACAAGTGAATATGTAAAAAGCATACAGCACAGAGCCTGGACCATAGTAAGTGCTCTAGAAGAGATATGGCTTGGAGACAAGAAGTGAGTGAGCATGCTGCTGCCTTACAGAGCTCACTGCAGCAAATGCTCTGTGCCTGGCAGTCTCCTAGGCATTGGAATGCTGCAGTGAGCTAAAGCAGGTACGAATCCCTGCCCACGTGGAGATTCTTCTCTAGTGTACGTGATCCAGATGGCCAAGTCAGCACATGCATCTTGCTGCTGCTCTAGCGCCCTCAGGGACCAGGTGGGAGGAAGGCCACACCTTCGGCAGAGCCCCCTTCCGCCTCCTCAAGGGTCTACAAGGAAGTGCCCAGCATCTCCAGTGGATACCATCTCCCACATACTCTGGATCCCAACAGCACCCCTTCTCCCCTCGGCAGGAGCCCCCAGTTGGTGTACAGCTGTCCCTGGGGAATTGTGTGTCTCTGAATCAAGGTCTCAGCTGTGACCCCCTTAGGGGGCTTGTTTCAAAATAGAGATTCCCAGGCCCCACCCCAGTCGAACTGCTTCTGCAATCTGACACTTGGGGTCATAGGCAAATCTACCAAGAGCTCACTGAGGGTAGACATCCCCTCCGTCCACACCATGTCCCCAAGGCCCAGCGCAGGGCCCAGGCACACAGGAGGAGCTCCACAGAGTATAAGTAAATTCCAGCAGAGCGAGCAGACAAATATCCAATCAGGCCAAAGCCCCACCTGTCCCCTCAAGTCACCAGTGGCCCATGGCACTGCTGCCAGAAGGTCACAATGAGGTGACCTTCTCTGTACCTGGGTACCCAGAGCAGGTGGGAGGTAGCAGGAGCTGGCCACGTGGGCACAGAAATGCCTGCTCCGAGCTTCAGCCCCTCATCCTGAGAACACCCCTGAGAGGGGCTAGATGCTCAGAATTGAAGCTAAGAGACCTTCTGGCTCTCCCACCTGAGAAGGGGCCCATCTGCCCCACTGGAATAACTGCCATCAACCCCTGCTTACCCTCCAGTGAGGGGATGTGTTTCTACCCGGCTAGAAAGTCCGCCCTTCCATGAGGCATGCCCGCTGCTGCTAGTATGTTCCTGCCTTTGAAACAGTTCTGCCCTTGACCTCACAGAATAAGGCCGCTCCTAGTATCATCCGACGGAAGAGGGGGGTCACAGACAACAAATCAGGACTGACTCAGGAAGATGGCAGCAAAAGTCGGGCTCCGTGGGCGTTGACCCTGGTCCAGATCCCAGTGTCCCCACTTACCAGAGGTACAACCTCAGAAAAGTGACCCTGTAAGCATCAATCGGCCTCCGCATCTCCAAAATGGGGGCAATAACAGCACACCCATTGTTGCATAAGGTGGCTGTGAGGACTGAACAGAGAAAGGCGCACAAAACGCCAGGCCTGGTCCATGTCCTTGGTCCTTGGTGGATTTAGCTAACTGGGTCGGAGACAACAGGAGTGAAAGGAAAATGTGGCCGACGGCAGGGCCTTGAAAGTCAGGGCAAGGGGGTTAGATCTGTCCTCAGGACAGCTGTGGAGGCCTCCTCCACTTCTCTCATGGCAGAACAGCGGCCAGACAAGGCACAAACGAGCCATCATGCCCTGGAAAGGACCTGAGCTCTACAGCCCTAGTGCCCACGGCTCACCCCAGCAACACTGTAGAGAAATTCTCAGGGAGGCAGCTCTGCCCAGGTGGATTCTGACATCCACCGGCCCCCACCACCCAGACACGGGGGCTCCAAGTCAAATGCCACCGTGGGCCGCTGGGCAGGGGCACAGGGAGTGAGCAGGGGCCATGGCCCTCTCCACAGGAGGCTGAGTGGAGAGACAGAAAGAGGGAAGCTGGAGGGCCCATTAATACATCCGTTTATGCATGAACTCCCCCGGGGAGCCAGGCGGGCAGAGCTGGAGAAATAAGGGCCTCGAGACAAGTAGAATTTTTTAAAAGAAATATTCAGCTATTAAAACCCCAGCTCTCGGGCCACATGGGGCCTGCATACCAAGTGGGGCTGGTGGATCTTCAGCTGTGAGAGGGCGAGAGGAGGAGAGGAGTCTGGACCCAACACCGCACCGGGATGAGGTGTGTGTGGACGCCAGACCCCGCAGTCACGGAGCCTCCGCCTCCACCCCAGCGGTACCCAGGGTGGAGGCTGCCTGTCAGAATCCCGTAGCATCCCTGACAGAGCCCAGAAGAACATCAGGACGGAACACTGGGCTAAAAAAGACGCCAACTCTCATTTTCAGGCTGATGTGGCACCAGTTCCCTGCGCTTGCCACAATTCTCATCATTCAAACTTTACAGAGACAACCGTGTGCCAGGCACAGGGCTAGTGCGTCTCACGAGCTCAGCCTCGTCCACGTCGGGGCAGGATGGTTCTGTGTCCTATTGAATGTAGAGCAGCACCCCTCGCCTCCACCCACCCGGCGCCAGTGGCATCTACACCCTCACCCCAAAATGTCTTCAGACATGGCCAAATGCCACCTGGGGGACAAAACTGCTGCTTACAAACTACCAGGAGAGAGACAGAAGCTATTCAGGAAGAGACCTGATCTAGCTCCTGCCTTGCTCTAACTTTCCCTGGCATGTGGCCTTGGCAGGGGGCCCAAGTTCTAGAGCCCAGTGCTCCAGACCGGAATGACATGGCTGTTCCACTACAGGCTCATCATTCCCCACCCCACACCTGACCCTCCCACCTCCAGCACCTGGATCACAGCTGCCCACCCAGCCCAGAGAGCAGCTGAGGCTTCTGCTCACGCTGGGGCCGGGGCTGGAGCTAGGGCCGGGGTCAGGACTGGGGCGGAGGTTGGGGCCGGGGTCGGGGGTGGGACCAGCGCGATGGGCTCTGCCTCAGCTTCCTGAGCCTCGCTCAGCTCAGCAGTGTACAGCTTTGATTTGCTGCTTTGGTCTAGGTCATGTTATCAACAATAATGATTACCATTGTCCTATTTAGGCCCAGTGACACCTTGTGAGGTTACCACCCCCCTTCAGCAAACAGGAAACTGAGGCTCAGACTGACCACCGGTGGTCAGGCACAGGGCTCCATCCCAACCGGGTTTCCAGGGACAGAAGCCCACCACCCACCACCGCACACGAACCAAACCCATCGGTCCCACAGAGCCCCGTCCTCTCGCTCTTTTTTGCTGGGGAAGGGAATTGAGGGAACATTTCGCATGAAACCTTCCCCTGGCAAGGTGCCAGCAGAACCCCAGAAGTCCTGGGAACCCTCTTAGGCAGCAGCTTCTGGCTAATGAGAAAATAAGAAGGGAAAAGGTAAGCAGCTCCTCATGAAGTCTCTTGAATCAGCAGAGAGATTTACAGTCCTTCAGCTCATCTTTAGGGAAAGAAATCACCAGATGGCTGGAGGCAGGGTCACCAAGAGAGGCAGAGAGGGGGCCAGGGGTCCGTGATTCACAATGAGGAAGGGCCCACGGGGTGGCAAGCACAGGAAGGACGCAGCACTGCTGTGCTCCAGGCTGGAGGGTTCTCCCCGCCCATGCCCACAGCAGGGGGCCAGGGATGTCACCTCCTCAGGGGAGCCTTTCTGAAGACCACACACCCAAAGCACCCTCTGCCATGTGCCCCCCACTCCTTCCACTCGATTGCCCAGCCATCAAGGTGCTGCCCATTCTTTGCTCTTTCCTGCCAGGCAGCAGCCCTATGGGTCTGGCTTCCAGCCGTCCCTGCATTTCCCCAGACACAGTATCCAGCATACAGGGCACATTGAATAAGTAAGGGTCAAGTTGGTCATGGCGACAGGAAGTCCAAGCTTCAAGGCCTGAGACCAACCGTACCCTCTCCCCCAGCCCAAACCCCTAAGCCTGCTTCTTCAGCCTTTGTAAAACTAGAAGGACAATGGCCATGTCGTCATCGTGAAGCCAAAAGTGAGGATGGGTGGATACCTAGTAATGGGACCGCGGGGTCAACCAGCACAAGGCAAGGGTGTATTTCAAAATAACTGAGAGTAAATTTTAAATGTTTTATCACAAAAAATAAGTAAATGAGGTGATGGCTATGTTAATCAGTTTGAGTTAAGCATTCCATATTGTATATAAAATCATCACATTGGATCCCATAAATGTATACATTTATAATTTTAATTAAAAATTAATAGGCTCGGCACCTATAGCTCAGTGGCTACGGCACCAACCACATACACTGGAGCTGGCCGGTTCGAACCCAGCCCAGGCCTGCCAAACAACAATGACAACTACAACAACAAAAAAAAATAGCTAGGTGTTGTGGCGGGTGCCTATAGTCCCAGCTACTTTGGAGGCTGAAGCAAGAGGATCACTTAAGCCCAAGAGTTTAAGGTTGCTGTGAGCTATGACGCTACATCACTCTACCAAGGGCAACATAGTGAGATTCCGTCTCAAAAAATAAATAAATAAATAAAAATTAATAAAAAATAAGGCAGCACCTGTGGGTCAGTGGGTAGGGTGCTGGCCCCATATACTGAAGGTGGCAGGTTCGATCCTGGCCCCGGCCAAACTGCAACAAAAAATAGCCGGGCGTTGTGGTGGGCACCTATAGTCTCAGCTACTTGGGAGGCTGAGGCAAGAGAATCGCCTAAGCCCAAGGGTTGAAGGTTGCTGTGAGCTGTAACACTACGGCACTCTACCAAGGGTGACAGAGAGAGACTCTGTCTCAAAAAAAAAAATAATAATAATAATAATAATAATAATAATAAATAAAAAGTAAAAAATAAAACTGGAAACAAATAAATTAATAAATAATAAAACTTTCAACTTAAAAAAAAATGGACTGGCTCAGTGGCTCACACCTGTAATCCTAGCACTCTGGGAGGCCAAGGCAGGTGGATTGTTTGAACTGAGGAGTTCAAGACCTGCCTGAGCAAGAGCAAGACCCCCTCTCTAAAAAACATTGCCGGGCGTTGTGGTGGGTACCTGTAGTCCCAGGTACTCGGAAGGCTGAGGCAAGAGGGTCACTTAAGTCCTAGAGTTTGAGGTTGCTGTGAGCTGTGACACCACAGCACTCTACTGAGGGTAAATGTGACAACATGAGATTCGGTCTCAAAAAAAAGGGAGAGGGGCGGCACCTGTGGCTCAATGGGTAGGGCGCCGGCCCCATTTATCGAGGGTGGCAGGTTCAAATCCAGCCCCAGCTGAACTGCAATAAAGAAATAAATAAATAGCCAGGCACGGTGAAAAAAAAAAAAAGTGGGGAGGAGGAGGAAGATGGGAGCAGGAGATACTAGTAAGCATGACACCTGCACATAGGGGCTGGGGGCCAGCCCAGGACCCACGTAGGAGCTGCGTGGACAGAGTCCCCATGCATCCCACTCCCAGTCCTCCCGGCTTTAGACACCCCGGAGCCCAGGGAGAGATGAAGCTGTCAGCATGACAGAAGCCCATCCAAAGGCAGAAGTCCCATGTCACTCCAGGACCCACAGATGGCCCCCTCTGGCTCCTTCATCCCCCAATCATGGGGAGGTACTGTAGTGAAGGGGGAATTCCAGAGACCCGGCTCAATTTAGCACTGCAGCCTCCCCTCCCCAAAGGTCCTGACCATGGAGACGTCAGCCCAACACAGCAAGGCCCAGGCCTCCCAGCCCTGCCCCGGTCTGGCCCTGAAAGGTGAACAGGAATCACAGACCCATTCCTGGGCACACACATGCATTTCATTTTTACGCTGACCCTGCAAGTCGCTTTCCCGCCCACACTGGCACAGAAGGATTCCTGGGTAGTCACGCAGCTCCACCACCACTACTGTCAGACCAAAAGCTTTGGAGCGCAGGCTTGGGAGGCACTGAGATGGCATCCCCATCTCCCATGGGCCACAACCAGACCACAGTGGCTCAGCTCCCCACGTGACCCCACCAAACACCAACCCCAGGATCCCCGCCTATAGCCCAGCCCTCTTGGCTACAGAATCAGGGACCAGGGATCCCAGACACAGTGCCAAGTAGTCACACTCCAACTGCCGGGCTGAGAGGAGGGCCAGTTGGAGCTCAGGGAAGTCCGAATTCTCTTGGCTCCTGGCCACAGGTGTGAGCAGATGACTCCGAGAGTGGCCAGTGGCAGGGCCTGGACCTGTGGTTTGAAATGGTCCGAGGGGTGGGGACCAGTTTGTGTCTGAGGGGGCAGTGGTCAGGGGAGGGACAGAGCGGCTGTCCTTCCTTTCTGTGTGGGCCAGTGACCAGTCCTCAGCCTAGCAGCCAGGGGACTGGCTACAAATTCTCTCAGGGTCTCAGGCCCCAGAGCGCTACATTTAACAGTGTGAACCCTCTGGGATGAGGGTCACTCCTCCCCCGCCATCCTGGGGACCCAGTGATGTATAATCCCAGCGTGTTCTTTCCAGCAACTTCCTCCTAGGCCCTCCCCAGCCAGAGGAGTCCACATTTGTCCCCAAGTGCAGTCTTGCTCCTAGCATCTCCAACAAGGTCAAGGTAACAGGCTGGACCATTGGTACCATATCCCTCCAAGAAGGCAGGTGTCCCCAGGATCCAGGTGACCTGAGATGAGCCCCCTCACCTCCCAAACCTTTCCTCCTGTGACGCGACATGGCCTCCATCCCCAGATGCTGGGTGTTTACAGACAAGTCATATATTAAGAGAAAAACAAGGTAAGGTCCACACAACCCCAAAGTTCCCCTCCCCCACCATGTTCCCGTTGTCCCATTTTAAAAGGGAAGCTATTGAGACCCAGAGAGGTTACATGGCTGGTCACACAGAGAGTCCATGCCAGCAAGGACCTGGTACAGAGAGACTGGCCCCTCTGACCAATAAGCAGCCTGGCTCAGACACTAGGGGAAGAAGAGAAGGAAGTAGGTACAGCAGAAACATGCATTTATTAAGCCCCTGCAGCATGCCAGGCCCTTCTGCATCAAGGATCTTCCTAAATGCCACAGTGACCCCATGTTCACACAGGGCAGCTCCTCTTCCTTCCTCCCTCTGCAGTCACACATTCCCTCCCGCCTCCCACCCCTGCAACAGCCCCAGGCCCGGACAGGGAAAGCGACTGGCTTCCTCCAATATGGACATGAGCAACCTTATTTAAAAGTCACTGCTGCACATAATTAGAGGCACTTACCCCCTCAGAGCCATCCTTCTCCTCAGATCTGTTTTATAGCCAGTAATAACTCTCGTAAATTCCTCAACAGATGGAAATTTTATTTGACTAATCATGGCCGTTTGACTTCCTGGGGTGCAGCAGCTCAGGGCTTAGACAGGCAGGGTGCCAGCTGGGGTGACTGTCAGGGGGCTGGGCAAAGAGCCCAGAACCCAAGGCCACCTTGAGAGTCCACTCCTCAGAGGGAAGCCACAAGAAGGCAATGGGAAGTCCTGGCACTGTGGAACCACAGGCAGCCAGCTGTCCCCACCTCCTGAGTACAAAGATGTCTCTGGGCAGGGCCCCAAGACCCTTCCCACCCCTCTGAGTTGTTGGTCTTTCAACAAGTAACAGCGACTACCAGGAGGAAACTGGGACATCTTGGCTGAAACACCTAATAATAGCAGTCACACTGGCTGCCACCACTGCACTGTGCCAGCCCCATGCCAAGTGTCCCTATGCATTATCCCCTTCAGATCCTATGCATGGCCATGAAAATCCCCATTCATGGATTAGAGAATTGGTGATAGAGCAAAGCCACATGCTCAGATGCCACCCTCATCTGGGGAACTGAAAGTTGGTGTCTCCCCTCTTACTTACACAAGGCTGAGTGGTCCTTCTAAGGTCCACATTGAAGCCCATCACTGTTATTAAAAAACAGACCCACAGGGCAGCACCTGTGGCTCAGTGAGGAGGACACCGGCCCCATATACCAAGGGTGGCAGGTTCAAACCCAGCCCTGGCCGAACTGCAACAACAAAAACATAGCCGGACATTGTGGCGGGTGTCTGTAGTCCCAGCTACTCAGGAGGCTGAGGCAAGAGAATCGCCTAAACCCAGGAGGTAGAGGTTGCTGTGAGCTGTGTGACGCCACGGCACTCTACTGAGGGCGATAAAGTGAGACTCTGTCTCTACCAAAAAATAAAAAAAAAAAAAACCCAACCCACAAAACTTCCAGCAGCCCCTCGGCACCCTCTAGACCAGGGGTCCTCAAACTTCGGCCCGCAGGCCACATGCTTTGGTGTGAATTGTATTTGTTCCCGTTTTGTTTTTTACTTCAAAATAAGATATGTGCAGTGTCCATAGGAATTTGTTCATAGTTTTTTTTTAAACTATAGTCCGGCCCTCCAACGGTCTGAGGGACAGTGAATTGGCCCCCTGTTTAAAAAGTTTGAGGATGCCTGCTCTAGACAAAGTTGAAGCCTGTTAGCCTTCACAGAGGAACTCCATTCAAGGCATTTAGGCAAGAGATATGAAAAGATATTATACGGCTTGTCCACTCAAGAATATGCATAGAAGATTATTCATAATAGCCCCAAATTGGAAATATCAACTTGGAAATGGATAAACTGTGGCCTATATGTACAATGGGTACCGCTCTGCATCCTATCTGGGACAAACCAGTAATTTGAACAGGAAAAGTTTCATATAAAGGATTATTAACTGTAACAGGACACTGCATTAACAAGAGGTTGCCTAGAAAGAAGTAAAGGGAACTTTAAAGAATATAGGTTTAATAGATATAAGGGGCAGCAACTACCCCTAGGGCTGAGAGATTCTGTCACAGAAGAGTTCCTCAACCACTTTTACTGCCGTGCTAAGGCAATACCCCCCGCTACACACACACACACACACACACACACACACACACACGTAAGCCTAGATGGAGAAAACGCTCAAGGAAAAGCACCCCCAAGCTGAGATGAACCTCCCCCAAGAGAACACCCCCCACACACACACACCCCCTTAGGGGCTAACATCCAGATCTTGTTGAAAAGGGTATGGCTGTGGCTCAGTGCCTGGGAAAATAGCAGATCTGGTGCCACACCAGTGGAACTTTCTAAAAATACAACCTGTAGAACTTACCAGAAATCTGCCCTGTAAAGTGCCACAAAAGCTGCTCACGGTATATCTCACCACAGGCACCCCCACTACAAAACTATCTGAAGCAGGGTACTGGGGAAGCTGCAGAACTCTGGGGCTGCTGGCCGCCTCTGTGCACTGCAGGAGCCAGGCCCTGGAGCTGCTGCACGTGCTGCTGGAGCCTTCCTGGGGAGCACACCACAAACAGGAAGCAGAACTCTTCCCAGTGCAAGGGCTCCCCAGCACCCTCTAGTGGTAAAGCTTAGCTTGCCAGCTGGCCAGGGAAAAAATTTAAAGGGCCCAGATCCATTTTCGCCAAGCAGGTAAGAAGGGTAAATTTGGCAGTGAGCAGCAATAACTAAATAATCAGCAAACTCCAACCCTTTGAAAACTCAGATTCCATATGAACCCTTCTGCACACAACTGTACCCCTGCACAATAATACAACTCTGTATTTCTACCTAAGAAGATACTGCTATAATTCTTACAAGGTAAGTTCTCAATTTTTTCATGACATGAGGAAACTAACAGGCCATAAGTCGTCACTGACTATATTAATTACTATTTAAATTCAGATCACAGTTTCATGAAATATTCTGTCACCCAAAGACTAAGTTACAGAGTTGACTTCTAAAAGCTTGCATATATTAATAAAATAGAAATGGAAAGGAGAGAAAAGAAAATGATTAGTTGGTAAAATATGTTTATTCTGGAACTGGGGAAGTAATTTCAAAGTGGCCATGGGCTAACTGGACCCACCGTGAGTCAAACTATAATTAAGACTCTACCACCTGACCATGATGGACCAGAGTAGCATTTTAGGTCCCCCAAAATTACTGTCAATTCACAGGCAAGCACCCAGTACCCAAAACTTTCTGGGCATTTCCTTTCCTCCAGTATGACATCATTCTGGTAAATGCTCACAAGTTCCTTTAAGGAAGGTTTGGAGCAAGATTTACAGTAAGTTCTTAGGGCAATAAGGCAGGCTTCTTTGGCTACCCAAGAGCTTCTGGATCTGTGAATTGACTTCAGTCTGGAAGCTGGATGAGAGTCCAGGACTGTCTACTGTGGTGACTTAAGTCAGGTTTTGGGTACCAGACTGACAATATATGTGTATGCATGTATATATGTACATCTGTGTGTGTGTGTGTGTGTGTGTGTAGAGTAAGAAAGCACATACCGAAAAAAGTGTATAAACATTTTAAGAAAAGAAAAAAAAAAAGATGAATACAAGTCACACTGAGCACCTCGTGTAACTGCAGAAGTCAAACATGACCTGAGTATTACACATTTAATAGTTCTTTCCTTTCTTAAAATATGTATACATTCTTTGGCACCCTCTATATGTATATATGTGTGTGTGTGTGTGTGTGTGTGTGTACATCCATAAAGTCTGCCAATTAAGTTTTCAAACTTATCCTAGATAAAGTGCTACGTACTTCATTGCTAAACATCACTATGGTCCCCTTTTAAATACTCCCCTGGTGAAGCTATGCACTGATCCCAGTGCCTAGTCCACCCTTCAAAGCAATTTTGGAACTCTTTCTGGAATGACCATCAGAGCTGTCATTGTACAGCACACAAAAACATGCAGCAATAATGAATGCCACTCAGCAAGACATCGCCAAGAGTCAACATGAACACAGCTGTGAGACACTGATACACCAAGTTTGTAACCTTCCCAAGTTGTTTGTACACAGCTGCCAACGTAAGCAGACAATGACAAGTTCATGACCTTAATGGTTAGACCTTGTATAATGACATCTCTGATGGTCATTCCAGAAAGAGTTCCAAAATTGCTTTGGAGGATGGACTAGGCGCTGGCATCAGTGCATAGCTTCCCCAGGGGAGGACTTCGAAGGTGACCTTGGTGATATTCAGCACTGAGGAATGTAGCACTTTTTCTAGGATGAATTTGAGAACTTAATTGTCAGGGCTCATATATAGATTATAGATATAGATAGATAGATACAGCTAAATACACACCATTATAAAACTCTAGCAGAGTACCCATTTATTTCATTCCCAGGAACACTGTGATCAGCCCACCTCTAAAGATCCCTGAGGGAGAAGGCGTTCTGACACCTGTACATTCCTGCTGCCCTTCAAGGCATATATGCCCACGTTGTCCTCAATAGTGAAGCACTGCACCTTGGTCTCTGCTACTCTGGAATCCCCTTCTCTCCACTGAAATCAGGGAGCCCGTCTAAAGGAGGCAGTCTCTATAAGTCACACTGGCCTACAAAAGAAAGCAGCCACCACAACGCATTTCAGGGACAAGGGTGCTCCCTGGCCAATGAGTTTCTCGGTGTCTGTATTCTGGTCCTTCTCATGGAACATACTTGGTGGTGCAGGGGACATGGGCAGTTTGCACGTAATACAAACAGCCCAACATTCCTGTCTCCACAGGCCAATGTCATGACATCACAACCTCTTTAACTGCGGGTCACTGTCAAGTCCAGGTTTCAGTCAATCAACCAAGTAAACTATTAGAGTCACATCCAGCTGCACAATCTCTAAAAAAAGCACCGATATTAGTGAATTCAGCCCAATCTAGTGGTACATTCTGCCTGCTTTGATCTACATATTTAGAATCCAAGTCACTAGACTGGATTTATTATTCTTTGGGTGTTTCTTCCTAGGTCCTCATGGGACATGCTGAGATTTGACCCCTGCTAGCCAACAGTGGGTGGCTGTGAAGAGTCTGGAGAATAGCCATGGGCTTTGAAGCCAACTGCTCCAGCTGAGATGATCACAGGGTTTTTCCACAGATGAAGAGTTGTCTCCTTAGACCTGGAGCGCAAGGTACTTGCACCAATCACCAAGAGGCTCAATACCACTTGGAGTCTGAGTGCCAGTTTCATCTGGGTCCAACAGATGTCCCCATTCCATGTTTCAGGACCCTATTCTTTCCTGATTAAAGCCCTAATTTGTCAAGATGCGAATTCACCTGTTGTTATAATTCAACAACTAGTGCAATTAAATTTTGTGTTTGAGCTGAGCGTTGTGGCAGGCACCTGTAGTCCCAGCTACTCAGGAGGCTGAGGCAAGAGAATCGCCTAAGCCCAGGAGTTGGAGGTTGCTGTGAGCTGTGTGACGCCACGGCACTCTACCGAGGGCCATAAAGTGAGACTCTGTCTCTACAAAAAAAAACTAACAATAATAAATAAATTTTGTGTTTGATTTTCAGCAGTATCAGCTCTGTGGCTGCAAGAAATGAGAGCATCTTTAAAGGCTGTCATGGAAGCTCTCTGCCTCTCAGACCGTGACTCGAGGTGAGAGTTAATGGACCTGAGCTTGTCATTTTCTCTCTGTAAGTGCTCAAGAGCCCTCAAAAGGATCCGTCGTACCCCACAGACCTTACGGTCCTCATTATTGCCTTATAGCTGAGTGTGGCATCCCTCCAGCTCCGAGGGACATGCCTCAGTTAGCACTTCATCTCAATCAAACACGGGTGAGAGCTCGATTAATTGCAATGCCACTACATGCCTTAGATTACCAGCATCCCATTTCCCACTGGCAAGGAACTTGACACCCTGCTGAAGCCCAAAGTCAACAGGAAACAAATTCCCCAATACCACCTTTGTGGGGCCATCTCCAGGTAACACAAAAACATGCAGCAATACTCCCAACACCAATTCTGTATAACTTTGGGTCCAGTCAAGATAAAGAAACCACATGGTGGTTTAACAGGAGAAGTTTCATATGAAGAATTATTAACTTATAATAAGGGATTGAATTAACAAGGAATTGACTGATAAGGAATAAAAAGAACTCTAATT
Source organism: Perodicticus potto (assembly GCA_963574655.1). NCBI lineage: Eukaryota > Metazoa > Chordata > Mammalia > Primates > Lorisidae > Perodicticus > Perodicticus potto. The sequence goes on along the minus strand of CAUYRH010142722.1, from coordinate 55,255 downwards.
AATGTGAAAATAATAATATAAGGAGCACACAACCCACAGAGCTAAGATACAGTATCCGAGGAAGAGACCTAATCCAGGGCTCAGATAAGCTGCTAAGAATTCCCTACCCCAGAACTATGATAAAGCCTTCAAGGAAAATCCCCCCCGCCCCCAGGGCTAAAATAGAGTCCCCAAGAAAGAGCCTCTGAGGATCTTGTAGGATCCCTGAGGATGAATCCCCCATCAGTGGTAAAATAATGTACCCCAAAGGAAGCCTCCCCCCACCCAAGGACTGAGGGAAAGCTCCCTAGGAAGAACCCTCCCATTCAAGGACTAAGATACAATCCCAAAGAAAAACCACCCAGGGCTACCAAGGAAGAGTACCCCCACCCCCACCCCAGGGGTGCGGTAGATTCTCCCCCCAAGGAAGAGCATCCCCCCACTTACTTTTGACAAAGAGAACCCTCCCAGGGCTGAAATAGAGCCCTCAAGGCAGACTCCCCCTCACATCAGGACTGAGATAAAACCCCAAAAAAGAGACACCCACATCAGGCTGAGATAGAGACCTCACTCAGAGCTAAGATAGAGCCCCCAAGATCACCCCACCAATGGCTGATACAGAGCCCCAATTTCAGATAATATACAGCTTCCAAGAAAGAGACTCGTACAGCCAAAATAGAACCCCCCCCCATAAGGAGTTCTTACCCAGAGAAAGATAAGGTTCCAAGGAAGAATCTACCCCACCCCCAACACTGCCATGTGGCTGACATGGAGCCCCTAAGGAAGAGGCTGAAATAAAGTTCCCAAGGAAAAGCCCTTGGGCTAAGGTAGACCTCTTCCCCAACCGAGAAGTGCCCTCACACCACTCTTGGGGGCAGACATTCAAATCTTGCTGAAGAAGGCATAGCTGACTCTCAGTGCCAGGGAAAAAGTTGGTCTGGTGCTACACCAGTGGAACTTGCTAAAAATACAACCTGTAGAACTTACCAAAAAGCTGCCCTGTAAGGTGCCACAAAAGCCACTCACAGGATGTGTCTCACCACAGGCACCCCACTACAAAACTATCTGAAGCAGGGTACTGGGGAAGCTGCAGGACTCTGGGGCTGCTGGCCTCTGTGCACTGCAGGAGCCGGGCCCTGGAGCTGCTGCACGTGCTGCAGGAGCCTGCCTGGGGAGCACACCACAAACAGGAAGCAGAACTCTTCCCAGTGCAAGGGCTCCCCAGCACCCTCTAGTGATAAAGCTTAGCTTGCCAGCTGGCCAGGGAAAAAATTTAAAGGGCCCAGATCCATTTTAACCAAGCAGGCAAGAAGGACCATTATGGCTCTGTGAGGCACTATTAATAATTTGATAACTAGAACCAGTGAACTATTAGCAATGAAAAAGAAGGAACTGCTAATACACAAAACAACATGGATTAATCTCATGGATATTATGTCTTGTAAAAGAAGCACAATCTGTAAATTTCCACTTAAATAAAGTTTGGAAATAGGCAAAGTAATCTACAGTGACAGAAATGGTTTTTTAAAAGTTCCTGGCACGGGGTGGAGGGTATTTTACTATGGCAGGGCACAATGGAATTTTCTGGAGTAATGGAAATATTCTTTACTGTGATCGGGATGGTGTTGTATATAGTACACATTTGTGAAAATTCTTTAAGCTGAACATTTAAGATTTGTGTGTTTCATTATAGGTAAATTATGCCTCAATTTTTAAAACTTAGCCCCTAGATTTTTAGTTTCAAATCCAGTCATAGTGTTACTTGCACATAGGAAGAAAACAAATATTTTTGAGTAAATAAATGCACACATGAATCACGAACTTCTTTACTTTCCTCACATCGAATTTTTGATAGTTCTCCCCAAATCACTAAGCTACTGGCCAGGTTTTCTGGACTCCTCTTAGTTCAGTTGCAGCTTCTATTAGCTAATGTTAACTTTAGAAAGGCAAAAAGTCTCTGGTCCCACAGAGGGGTCAACATGTCTTAAGTGCTCTGTGGCTAACATTGTTTTCAAAACTCTAATATTCACAACAATGTGAGCAATAGTTGTTTACTTCCATTGTTCCCATTTTACAAGTGAGGAAGCTGAGGCACAGTTTGTCTCGGTGCCTACACTCGTAACCACCTTCTCTCTGAAGTCAGACTGTCCCAGGTTCAAATTCCAGCTCTTCCCTTTTCTAATCGTGGGTCTCAGGCAAGACAACTGATCACTCTGAGACCTTTGGAAGGGGGATAATAGTATTTTCCTCTTGGGTTGTCCTGAGGTATAAATGAGCTTATCCCCATAGAAATTCTAGCATAGTGTCCAGCCTAGAGCAAGCCATCATCATGGGTAAATAATGAATTTCATTGACAATAACACATGTTTTCACATTTTAATATCTCTAAAGTCAGGATGTATCTTACAATACATCTTGTATGGTATCTCATAATGTCCTTGGACAATGGCAGTTGTAACACAGTTGTCATCGTCTCTGCAGACACAAACCTGGTCAAAACCGTTCCTATTATTGCCGCTTCCATGCCTCAGCATCACATAGCTCTTCCAATAAGAATAAAACAAAAATATGATGGGTAAGAAAGCCTCATGCCATACTTTAGTTAGCAGCCGCTTTTCTTTCTTAGTGGTACATATATTAATGACATGTCTTGCCGTTGATGGTTTCTTGGATTTGATAAAATGCAATACAGTATTATCACAAGTCTTTATTCCCCACTGTGAACAATGGATTGCTATTCCCTAACCTTCCTGACTTTATGTCAGAGAATTACGCATCCACGCTTTTTTGCTATGTGACTTTGCAGCACCTCCCATCAGAGGAAGGGAAAGGGAAAGTGAATTTCTCCACCCCACTGTTGAAGGGCTTGGTCAAGTAATTTGCTTTAAAATGTGAGCAACAGGACAACGCCCCAGTTCCAAGATGAACCCTTGGGAGGCAGCCCGTGTTTCTGCCCAGCCATGAAAACAGGTCCTGAGTAGCCACTGGTAGAAAGAGAGACAGGTGAAGCCAATCTGTATCCAAACTGCAACCTAGGCAGAGGTACTCCAGAAGACCCAGGTAGCTGCCAGCAAAAAGGATAACTGGCTGTAGTTGTAAGCAACTGAAATTGGGGGCTGCTTGTTACAAAGTATTCACATGGTAGGCTCAGCATCTGCAGCTCTGTGGTTAGGGCACCAGCCACATACACCGGGGCTGGTGGGTTCAAACCTGCCTGGGGCCTGCTAAATAAACAACAAAAACAACAAAGAAAAAAATAGCCAGGCATTGTGGCAGGCACCTGTAGTCACAGCTATTAGGGAGGCGGAGGCAAGAGAATCCCTTGAACCCAAGAGTTTGAAGTTGCTGTGAGCTGTGATGCCACAGCACTCTATAGAGGGCGACAAAGTAAGACTCTGTCTAAAAAAAAAAAAAAAAGGCATTCATATGGTAGCAATTGCTGATATGTTCACAAAACTATACATGCTTTGAGGACAAAGCTCACAGCTCATTTACCTCCATATCCCCAGTGCTGGATCAGTACCTGGGAATAGTGGTGTAGAGGGAGACAGGGTGGGAAAAGACAAGCTTTGGAATCATGTAGACTGGGTTCAAATCTCAGTTCTGCCACTTAAAAATTGGTGACCTTAGGTGAGTCATTCAGGGTACCTAAGCCTCAGTTTCCTCACCTGTAAAATGGGGGATCCCATGTCACAAGAGCAGTGAGAAGTGAAGTAAGGAATGTGCAGGGGCCTCACCCAGTCACTTGATGAGCAGGTACTACAAACAAATGCCAGATCCCTTTCCTTGGTAGATGTGTACAGTGGAATACATAGCGGACTCCCCCGTAACCTGTTTCTGTACCCCTGATCTAGCAGGAAACTGTCTTCCATATGTTTCTGGCACATGGCAGGCAGGTGCTGGTGAGGAAAGAATATCCCTGGGCTAGGAGGTCTGGCAGAAGCCAGGAGAGGCAGCTGCTGAGCTGCTCCCAGCAGTCTGGCTCCCCAGGAATCCAATAACCAGTTTCATTTCCAACCTGCCTGACATCCAGGCACCTGATTTGGCGCCAGCTTCAAACTTAGCAGATTCTGTGCTTTCCCAGAGTTTTCCACCCCAGTTATTCTCCGAGAAAAGGCAAGAGTGGAAAAAACAGGGGAGCAGAGGGCTCCCCATCTGGGTGGGGAGCAGGGGTGACCCAGCTGTCCTGACAGAAGATTTCCCAACCACAAGGGCCCACGAGCACAGGAGCCTCCCGGACAGTGCATGCTGGTCCAACACCATGAGGGCTGAGTACAGAGGCCTGCACTCCAGCTCGACTCTGTCACAGCCCACTTTGAGGCATGGGCAGGTCCTTTAACTTCTCTGTGCCTCTGTTTCCTTGTCTCTACAATAAGTAACATTGAGGCAATCTCCATGATTTGGGTCCCAGACTCATCTGAGAATCTCATGGCAACCTCCCGGGCACAATGCATTAATTTCAGCAGGCCAGGACCCTAGAGTCGATGACCCCAAAAGAGCTGTCTGCTGGCCTGGGGAGCCCTGTGCTTCTGAAATACAGAGGTCCAGGGGCTTATCTCCCCACACAAACCCTTTCCATTCTCTGTCTCCCCAGGGAAGCCACACAACCAGGGAGAAAAAGCCCAGTGGACCTTCCTCCTGAGCTTCTCTGCATGTGGCCTCAGGGACACCAAGTTCCTGGCCTCCTCCATCCCAGCTTCATCATCCCTTTGTTGCCATGGTTTTTCAGCGCTTCCACAGACAGCAGGCACAGCAACCAGCATCAGGTTAGATAATCAGCCAGTTTGGGACTGGAAGGGTCGTCAGAAGTGCCCTACGTGCACACACATGCAGCCCAGTCCTGTGCCTTGGCCCTCCGCCCCTCCGCCCAGCACACTGCAGCTGCTCCTTGTCTGTCCCAGAGGCCCACAGACAATCATTGTCACCGTCACATCCTCCTTCTGCCCTCCACTCTCTGACCCTGTTGTTCCATTTCTGGCAAAGCCGTTGGTGCCTCCCAAGGTCAGTGAGGCTCAGGGGACACAAACAGCTAAAACTGGGCAGCTGGGAACCACAGGCCCACTACCCAGTCACTCCTCTGGCTGCATGAGCTTGGGGGTTGTAGATGCTATCACGATTGATGCTGTCACTATTTTGTCACATTCCACGCAGCCTTCAACATCCATGACGTACTATGGAAAGGGCTTATGTGATTTAATCCACACGACAGACCTTCAAGATAGATGCCCCACATGTTACTTATCCACTATTGTATAGTCAATTATCCCAAAACTCAGCAGCTTAAAACAACAAACATTTATTATTTCATGCGGCTTCCAGAAGTCAGGAACCTGAGAGCCTGGGTCTCTCATGAGGCTGCAGGTACAGGGCTGTGGTCTCACTCAAGCCTTGACTGGGGCAGGAGCTGCACTTCTAAGCCCATCCACATGATCATTGCTGGCCTCAGCCCCTCACTGGCTGTTGACTAGACATATCCGTTCCTTGCCATGTGGACCTCTCTACAGACTACGTGGGTGGTCTCAGGACAGGGAACTGACTCCCTCAGAGTGAGTGATCAGAGAGAGAAAGAGAGAAAACCCAAGACAGAAGCCACAGCACCTTTTATAACTAGCCTCCTCACCTCCAGTTCTGCCATATTCCACTGGTCACATAGACCAACTCTGGTACAGTGGGAGAGGAGATTGAACCAGGGTATAATTCCTGAGATGAGAACCATTGAAGGCCATCTTGGAAACTGGCTTGCTTCCCCAGTCCCATTTTACAGATAAAGAAACTGAGATTTGGAGAGATGAAGTGACTTGCCCAAAGTCACCCAACCAGCAAGTGATGGAGTAGAGATTTGAATACAGGACTGTCCAGCTCCAACATCTACACCGCTGGCTATATATCCTCATCCCCTCTGGCCTCAATGTCCCAAATGTTAGAGAAGGAGTTAGCATGAATAATCTTTAAGGGCCTTCCCATTTAGAAAATTCAAAAGCTTAATGAGTCAGGCAGAGCACGAGGACCTGAACCTCGGTCTCCTGCCTTCCAGCCACCAGGCCCTTGTCTGCTTCAAATAGCAGCCCTGGCGCCCAAGCAGCTTCCGTGCTGCACAAGATTGCCTGATGCGAGTCTCAAACCATCTCTGCGTCTTGGTTACCTCTTCACAGAATGGAATGGAGAGAGGGGATAGCCAAGACCTGGGATGATGCTGACCACAATGAAGACAATGGTGATGACAGCAAAGATGACAGAGAAGATGATGGTGTCAGTGATGGGGATGATGAAGATGGGGTGGTGGTGATGGTGCTGATGGGTGTGGTGACAATGACAAACAGCCTATACCTGAGCACTTCCTCTGATGCTAAGAATTCAAACCGTACAGCATCTGCACAACCTTTGCCTTTTATTTTTTTATTTTTTTTTTCTTTGAGACAGAGCCTTAAGCTGTCACCCTGGATAGAGTGCTGTGGCATCACAGCTCACAGCAACCTCCAATTCCTGGGCTAAAGCGAGTCTTTTGCCTCTGCCTCCCAAGTAGCTGGGACCACAGTGCCCGCCACAACGCCCGGCCATTTTTTGGCTGCAGCTATCATTGTTGTTTGGCGGGCCCGGGCTGGATTCGAACCCGCCAGCTCAGGTGTATGTGGCTGGCGCCTTAGCCCGTTGAGCCACAGGTGCCGAGCCACCTTCGCCTTTTAAATATGGCCCGTGGGCCAGCAGCGTGGGCATTGCCTGAGAACTTGTGGGAAGTGCAGAGCCCGTCTCACCGCCCCCACCCAGGCAGCTGCCATGCACAAGGGCCATTCACACTATCTGGAAGGGGAGGGACTATTCCTGTCCCCACTTTAGAAGTGAGCAAACTGATACTTGGAGAAAAGTTCTCCAGGCAACAAGGGGCAGAGCCAGAGCAAAGGTCTGGCTCCTCGGCCCAGATTCCATCTTATGCTGCCCGCTTGGCTAAGCCTCTGTCTGCCCCCAGGGGGAGGTGGGGTTGCCACCGGGAAGTGCCAAACATCAGCTCCTCCCTCAGCCTCCTGCTTCTCACAGCCCCCCTCAGCCTCACGCAGCCCTGCCTGGTGAACGGTGACCTTGCTCCAAACTACTCCAGGGCAAGGACACTCAGGATCAAGACAGCACGGGCATGATAGCGCACAAACATTCTCAAAAGGGGGAAAAATTAAGTCTGTGCAATAACAATAATCGTGATAGTACTTTAGCTGGCTCCCTGCCTCCTGCCTGCTAGATGTTCCAGCTCCAGGTAGGTTTAGCCCTCAGCAGCCCAGGCTCAGTGCAGAGCTATGTTCCCTTCCCCTACCCCACCACGGTCAAGTCACTTACTGGTTTCTTGAAGCACCAGGAGCACATCTTTTTCCTACTGCGCCAGCCTTCCAGGGTCTAGGTGTTGCTCCAAGGCAGAGGTCAGACCCAGGTGAAATAAATGAAGGAAGTGGGTGTGGTTAGGATAAGAGTGACTGATTCCTCCTGGTTTGCTTGGTTTTAATATGAAAAAGTGTCCCGTCACAGGAAATCGTGAAGTTGGTCAACCTAATCTAGATTGGCATGAACAACCACAAAAAAATTCCTGTCCTGAGGGGGCAGAAGCTTGGCGGCCTTGGGCCAATGGTATGTCCCTCTCCAAATTCATACATTGCACCCCTAAGGCCCAGTTGACTGCATTTGCAGATAGGGCCTCAAAGGTGGAGGTTAAGGTTAACTGAGGTCATAAGGTTGGGATCGTTATTCGGTAGGGCTGGGGTCCTTATTAGATAAAGTGAAAGACGGCAGCACTGTCCACGCACAGAAAAAAGGCCACATGAGGCCACATTAGGACACGGCAAGAGGGCAGCCATCTGCAAACCCAGGAGGGAGGCCTCAGGAGAAACCAACCCTACTGGCGCCTTGATCTTGGACTTCCACTTCCAGAACTACAAGAAAATAAATTTCTGCTGTTTAAGATTCCCAGTGTGGCTGGGGGCCGTGGCTCACACTTGCATTCTGGGAGGTCAAGGAGGTGAATTGCTTGAGCTCAGGAATTTGAGACCAGCCTGAGGGAAGGTGAGACCTTGTCTCTACTAAAAATAGAAAAAAAAAAAAACTAGCTGGGCATTGTGGCATATACCTGTATTCTCAGTTACTTGAGAGGCTGAGGCAAGAGGATCAATCACTTGAGCCCAAGAGTTTGAAGTTGCTATGAGCTATGAATGACACCACAGCACTCTAACCTGGGGAAACAGAGTAAGACTCTGTCTCAAAAAAAGAGACTCCCAATGTGTTACAGCAATCCTAGCAGACTACTACCACGTATATATGGGGAGAAAATATTAGTAACAAAAGTTCACACATACATCGCCCTCACTGTGTTCTAGGCCCTACATGAATTATTTACTCCTCACACAAACCCTATGAGGCAGATCTGCCTCCATTTCACAGATAAGGAAACTGGGGCACAAAGAGCTTAAGAAGCTTCCCCCAAAGACTACTAGCTAGAAAATGGTCATACTGGGATTTAAACCTGCTGGGCTCGAAGCAAAGTATGGGCCCTTCACAGCTACAGTGGGAGTGGGACCCTGCATTGCCAGACCTTGCAGTTTTCCAAGGGATGTTGGAAAATCACCTGGTTTTAAATGCTGACTTCCAATTAAGAAAAAAAAAAATTATGGGCACACACAAAAGATACTTGTGTCTAACTCCGAGCTGCCGGCTTATAATTGCTGCCCTTACGGAATTTCAGCAAGTCAGAATTTAAATTTCACCCACACCGCCCATAAAACTGCCTCTGCTTTTGAGGATACATGTGGATCTTACAACTGAGGGGCTTAGAGATTTAAAAAATCAGAGAACAGGGCGGCTCCTGTGGCTCAGTAAGTAGGGCACTGGCTCCATATACCAAGGGTGGTGGGTTCAAACCCAGCCTCGGCCAAACTGCAACAAAAAAATAGCCAGGCATTGTGGCGGGCACCTGTAGTCCCAGCTACTGGGGAGGCTGAGGCAAGAGAATCGCCTAAGCCTAAGAGCTGGAGGTTGCTGTGAGCTATGTGACACCACAGCACTCTACCGAGGGTGACAAATTGAGACTGTCTCTAAAAAAAAAAAAATCAGAGAACAATGGAGCCCAGTGGGAATGTGGAGACTGTGGCATCGAAGGCCTCATTTCACAGATAGCATGATGCACAGAGAGGTTCCATTGATCACTCAGGACACACAGCAAGCTAATGTCAAGGCCAACGAGACCTGCGCAGAAGTCACACACCAAACTGAAGACAAAGAGGCGCACTCAGCAGCCTCTCTTCACTACCAGTCTTCTTCTTTGCCACCAAACTTGGCTTCTATCTCTCCATGCAACCCTGAGCCAGCCTGGTTCGAGGTTTGCTCCAATTGTTAACTGCTCGCCTGCTTTTGCATTCCTGACTGTACACAGCTTGGTACCCTCCGTAGCTGTTATCCTTGGACAGGGTATTTCAGCTCTCTCAGTCTCAGTTTCTTCATCCATAAAAGGGGGGCACAGCCAACATGGTGGCTCGCACCTGTAATCCTCACATTCTAGGAGGCCGAGGCAGGTGAATCATTTGAGGTCAGGAGTTTAGAGTTGAAGCAATAGCAAAACCCAGTTTCTAAAAGCAATAGAAAAGTTAGCTGGGCAGGGTGGTGGGCACCTATAGTCCCAGCTACATGGGAGGCTGAGACAGGAGGATCGCTTGAGCCCTGGAGTTTGCAGTTGCTGTGAGCTGTGATGATACCACTGCACTCTAGCTTGGGCAACAGAGCGAGACTCTGTCTCATAAAAAGGACAGTCATGACAGCTCCCATTTCAGTGCCATGAGAAGGAGGAGATACAGGTCCATGGTAAGCACCTATCATCTGCCATCTGTGAGGACTGGCTGTCATGAGGGGCTGGGATCCTGGGCTCATTAAGGCCTCTTCCTGCTCATTTCTGGGACGTGACAGGGTAGGTGGCAGCCTTCTGCATGACTGAGGCGGTCAAGGATCACAGATTGAGACTGCAGAAAGCTGGCCAGAGACTAAGAGAGCCAGCAAGATCTGCCCCAGGAGTGGGGGACACACCCAGCCTTAGCCCCTCTCCTGGAACCTCCACGCCCAGAGAGAAAGGGCCGCCCGCCTACTGTCTGCCTGGTGCAGCTTCTGGAATCATGCAGGGCTGCGCTAGCTTTCCCATCACCAGCTTCTGTGAAAAATCAACTGTGCTAGCTGAGCTTCTGTTCTGTCGTTGTTATTGTTTTTTAATTACACTGCCTTTTTAAAAAATCTTTTGCCTCGGGAACCGAATTGGATCTGGCCAACCTGAAATTAATTTGTGGCGTAACACAGAGATGTAGAAAACCGGGCCATCAGCTCTCAGGCTGCTGGGGAAGGAGAGATGAAGGACCAGGGCTCAGAAAGGAGCCGGAGAGCAGGCAGGGCCAGGCGGGGGACGCTGCCCAGCTTTTCTGCCTCTTATACTCCCCACGGGAGAAGGCCCTTATTTCAGTTCCCTTTGATCCATTCATTCTTCCCACAACTGCTCATGAGCACCAACTGTGCACCGGGTCTTGGCTAAGCACCTACTACAACCAGCCCTAGTCCAGCAGAAGGCTGTCACATCCTGGGCATTAGGGAGGGATCTAGCCATGAACAAGCCTGTCCAGGCTACTGTCCAAGGAGCTTACAGTCCAACTTTGTCTTCGAGAATCTTAAGAGTCTAAAAAAAAAGGCAGCAGAGTTTACTCCAGAGCCACCTGTCAGTCTGAGATTTAGTACAAGATTATGTCAATGTCCCTAATTATGTTTTATCAGGAGAATGCAGGAAGGAATGAAAAGCGACTCCCTAGCTTTCACTGGGGTGGGCACTTTCCATGAAGCATCACGTGTCATCCTTAAGGTGCTAACTTTATACCTGTTTTACAGATAAGAAAACCAACGTTCAAATGGGGCCAAAGTAGGGTACGGAGAGGAAATGACAAAGCTAGGACTTGATCCCAGACCTCAAAGATCACCAGACCTGTTTTTAGAAGCACCAGCCCTCCGTTCAGCCCCTCAAAGAAAACCAACATGTAACAGGTTCTTCCCAATACCCAGGAGCCCCGAGTCACCTGAGTGTGACCCTAAATTGCCAAAGCCGGAAAATGAGCAAGGGCAAGAATAGGTCAGGGACCATAGGCAGGGGTCTGTCCTTGGTGGGGGTGACACTCCCCACCCCTGCCCCCCATTTGGGTGTGGACATGGACGGCTGGCCCAGGTGGCCCTTTCATCCACTTTCTTTCTTCTTGATTCTGTCACTGTTGGGGAAGGATTTGCCCCCTTCTGCGGCACTGAATTGAAGAAAAGCCAGTGCTTTTGCAACTGGGCTCTTGTTTCAGGGAACAGATATTTTAATTTCTTTTTGCTCAAGGTGGAGTGTAGGGAAAGGTAAGGAGCACTTTCCATGGCATTTGAAAGGTTTTTTTTGGTTTTTTTGTGTGTGTGAGACAAAGTCTTACTATGTGACCCTGGGTATAGTGCCGTGGCAGCAAGCTCACAGCAACCTCCAACTCATGGGCTTAAGCAATTCTTTTGCCTCGGCCTCCCAAGTAGCTGGGACTACAGGCAACCGCCACAATGCCTGGCTATTTTTTTGTTATAGTTGTCATTGTTTGAACTCGGCAGGCCCAGGCCGAGTTCAAACCCACCAACCCCAGGTATATGTGGCCAGTGTTCTAACCACTGAGCAACAAGAGCCAAGTCAGAAGGGTTTTTCTCCTCCAGAAGTGAACAACAAGCCCAGGATCCCAAGCCGGGAGAGCTCCTCACTGCAGCACTGTTGTGAAGGAAAGATTAATTCGTGCCCAGTGCCAAGACGGAAGCTTTAGACACACCAGTAGGCTGGTAACCTAAGCATCACCAAATCCTGGGTCGTTAAGGATTCAGAGGCCATTTGGTCCATTCCTTGCCTCCATTCTCCATAGTTAAGCGTCTCCTCTCCTCTGACCAATCAACCACTTTCTGACAGGGGAAGTCCTTCCTTAAGTCTAACTTAAATCCAGTACCCCCCAATGGCTCAGACCCTTGGCCCAACCCAGCCACCTCGCTAGGTCTCCCACTGTTATTGGCTGAGGTTTGGAGCATGCCTGATGCCTCGTCAAGCCTGCAAGACCTCAACCAGCAGGAGAGAAATGGCAGGATAAACAGCCTGTGGACAGCCGGCCCTGCTCCTCCCCTTCCTGGGCTCCAGTCCCCAGGGATGTGCACAGGAAGGGGCTGACCAACCAACGGGCTGGCCACACTAATATTAAGAGGGATCTGATGGCTTTGGAAGCAATTGCTACCACTTCTGGAAGAACGATTGCTTTGACACCGCATAAACACCCATCCAGACCCGTTCTGTGGGGGTAAATGAAAGTACAAGAGCATCGGGCTGATTTATCTCAGCCAGAGGAAGCCGGAGAAATTCATTTCCCCTCTAAACGATCTGCTCCGGCTCCTAAATATTCAATAATTTCCTAGCTGGAAAATGGATTTCCTCTCTTCCCCCGCGGCAGACAGTTTGCATTCTTACACACGGCGTCATCAAGGTATTACGGGGCACACTGTATGGCAGGCTCTGGTCTGCAAACCCTAACTCTTTCTCAGCTCAGGGAGACTTAGTAGCACCTCAGGACCACACACGTCCTTCCAAGCTGGAGCCAGTCAGCCCCACCTGTCCCTGAGCCAGGTAGAGCCCAGCCTGCCAGGTCAGCTCCAGAGAGATCTGGCTGCCCAGACCTGGAATCTGCTCTGAGCTCAGAGCTCCCTAATTGTCTATCTGCTTGTCTGTCTTCCCCACTAAGGAGTGACTTTGAGGGCAGAGACCATCTCAAGTTTACTTCTATCTCCCCAAGGCCTGGCTGTGTGTCTGCGACATACTAGGTGATCACTGTTTATTGAATAAATGAATGAATGATGAATGGATAGAAGGATGGATGGTTGGCAACTTTAACATTATGTGCTTGACTCCTTTGGGTGAAGAACTGTGATTATTTTTCTCTCCACTCTAGCGTCCGAAATGCCATAGATAACCCAGTCAATGCTCACTAATTTCAAGAACCAGAGCATGAATCACTACCCCCAGTGGGGCTTGAGGACCCAGCTTCCTAACCTAACCAAGACTGAAACCTGCCCAAGGGGGTCCCTGACCCTTGAGCAGCCCCAGGCCCCTCCACACGGTGGGGGAGGGAGAGACAGTATGCGCCAGCCTGCTCCTCCGCCTGCCCTTGCCAGGGAGGGGACTTTGTGTCTGTGGGCAGAGGGAGAGAGTTCTTGGAGCTTTCAACTTAGAAAATGCTCATGGCGGGAGAAAAGAAACTCCACCGGGAAAGATGCTTCCCCAGGAGAGGGAGCTAGAAAAAACCCCAGTGTCCTAAGTTGGCCAGGGCTTCCAACTACTTGCCTGGAGGGGTGGAGACAGGCAAACAAGAGAAAGAGAGAGAAAAGCGGAATGAAGGGGTTGAAAGGGGTTCAGCAGAATGAATAAAAAAGAGAGAAACTCAACCAAAGAAGGAACAGATGGGGCAGAGACTAAAACAGAAAAAGGCTCCCAGACCCACAACCAGGGGACAGGCTCAGGGTGGACTAGGGTGTCTGCTGTCATCTTTGCTGGAGGCAAAAGGTCAGACTGCGTAACCCTGAGGTTATTGTCATTTAGAAGCAGACCAAGGACTGCCAACAGGAAATGTTCTAAATCCCTTCTTGGAGAATGTACCCATGGTGTGTGCAGGGAGCCCGCTCAACAGCCGCTTAGCCAGCCTTGACCTCAGCACTTGACCCCATATCTAGGTTCCATCACTTTGACAGGCACAAGTGTGAACACAGGGACCCTCAGTTGCCAGGGCACCTTGGGACCACCCTCTGTGTCGGTGCTGTGAAGTTCATGAGGCAAGGAGCTCCATCTGCTGCATTTACCGTTGTGGCAAAACGCCACCATAGTCTGTTGACTACGGGAGGAGATGAATGAACAGAACCCCAGGCGGTACCTCTCTCCAGGAGAAGCCACCTCGGTAGCTCCCAGGTGATCCTGATCCTGAGTCTGGGGGCGGCTCCTGCCGGGAGCTGAGCCCCTGGGGGAGCCTTTGCCGCCCCCATCCCAGAACCTCTGGCAGGACATAGCAGCACACCCACTCCCCAGCTTGACTGGTTCCCAGCTCTCGACCACACACTAGAATCACCTAGAGAACCTTTTAAACGACCTGCCCCATCCCAAGCCAATCAACCCCAGTCTCTGGGATTGAGGCTCTGGGCCTCCATGGCGTTGTCAGAATGCCACAGATGACTCTCGGGCACAGCCAGGGCTGAGAATCCATCATCTAAATTCACGGCACGGGCCCTGGACCTTGGAACTTATTATAAATGTAAATTCTTGGACTCCACCAGAGACCTGCTGTTGGCGACACTCTGGGGGTGGCCCAGAAGGCTGTGTTTGATGAAGTCCCCCCAAAAAATAGAGATGAAGCAGCTCAAGTGAGAGCCACACCCCAGAAGTGTTTCTCCAAAATCCCTCCTGGGAGGAAATCTCTCCCAGGGACCCCTACAGCCCTCAGATAAACCCATAGGGTTAAAGGGTTGCTGCAGCCCTGAGGTTATTTAGAAGGCTGCACCCCCGGGGTAGCATCAACACCGTGGAATGAGCACTCTGGGGAGGCTGATTTCCTGAGCCGGGATCTCAATGCATCTTAGACAACAGTACTCTTGGGCAATTAACACTCCCAGAATCACAATTTCCAGAGCTTAGGGTCCCAATAGTCCTTAAATATCAATATTCACTGTCTGGGATCTCAATAGTCCAACAGGGACACTAGAAGACCAGCGAGGTCAGAGGTTACTCTCCTGAGATTGGGTCACACCCAGCGTCACCTACTTTGGGGAGTTTTTATCTACTTTCTGGGGACCCCTACCTGCCTTCTCCACCCATTTGCCACATGGGACCTGTTTCCACAGGTTTTTCCTAAAGCTCCTGAGACTTGGGGGAGAGATCAGTGGGGGTCCTATAGGCCAAAAGGTGCTTTGTCCTTCACCCCCCAAATTAAGACAACTCCTCACGGTCAGGAGAGGGGCAGGTTATTACCTGGGTGAGATCATAAGTCAATGCACCATTTTAAGGAGAAAACACTCAGAAGGTTGGCTTCTCCAGGGCATGTGAGCCTCAGCCCCGGGGGGCGACAGAAGGTGGAGGCCCAGATACCGAACCGTCAGAAGAGGCTGCAGAGCCTGTATCTGGGATGTGAGTGAACCCACCCCCAGGTAGGAAGAATGCAGAGGCCACCAGAGGCCACCTCCTGGGCCGTGGCCCTGGAAGCTATCAACTTCTGGTCCTATCTCCACCCCAAACGCTATGTAAAGTTCTGGAAATTTCTCCTCTCTAGGTGTCCGTGACCATGTTGTAAATGGATAGAGTGAGCCCAGATGGTTTCTGAGGCCCCTTCCAGGCTATTCCATCCCATCTAATCTGGCCTCTGCCTTCATACAGTAAGGAGAATATGCCCATTTTAAGGATGGAGCAACTGAGGCCTGAAGAAGCAAAATAACTTAAGGTCGCATAATGACACAGGGGGCAGAGGGGTGAGCCAGAGATCTGGGCGTCTGCCTTCTGAAGAGACGCAGTGGCACCTGACAGGGCGGTAAGATTTAAAGATTTATGTCCCAGCTCCGCCTTTATAGCAGGTGACCCCGGACAAGTTACTTCCCCTTGCTAATCCTCAGTTTCCCAGTGACCTCTCAGAAGGTTCTCACATGAAGCTCAAATAAAATATCAATCACACCCCTTAATGGGCATAATGTAGGGGTGTATTGCACACCTTTTGGGTGCGGAACACAACTACGTTTGTTAGGGACTCTACCTAACAAATTCAAATATTGTGACCTGGTTGGTTGTACCCTCACATTAACCTGAAAAAAAAATAATGATCAAAAACATGGACCCACCTCTGACTGCGCCAGGCACACTCCTGTGTACTTATGTATGGAGAGAAACAGCCTCAAAGCTGCCCCCTTAGCTGTAAAAGTTACTTAATGCCCTAAGTAGTTGTCAGACAGTCCTCCCCTGGATTCAAAACCGGATGGGCATCACGACCCTGGGATGAAGAAAAAATACCAGAGGTGTCACTTGGGAAAGTAACAGACCCTAAGCCCTCCAGCTGGAGATCAGAGGGCTGGGTGATGTCTAGCTGAAGAATGTAACTTTGGAGAGGGTATAAGAATTCTGAAACTCTCTCAAAGGAAGGCAGGCTTCAAGATGCTCTCTGGGGCTGCCAGGGATTCTGAATCTTGGTCAGAAAGGACAACTTTAACCTAAATGCATGTTTGGTTCTAGAGTCCCCATTACACTTACACAGATGGACTCATTTATTTTTCTCAGTAATCACCTTTCAAGGTACTTGTGTCCCCAATTCACAGAGGGGAAACTGAAGCTCAGAAAAGTCAAATCCCTCATCCAAAGACACCAGCTTTCAAGTGACAGAGCCCGGACTCCTCATCTGTGTGACTCTCCACCCTCCTCCGGCTGTGTTGAGCCACCTCAGTGGTAAGAATTTGGGATTTGGTGACCCTGTGTCACAGGGATTTAACTCTTTCTCTCTCCTTCTCACATCATGGCCAAATCTGGTTCCCGTCACATCGACAAGGGTCTCCCAGCATAGCAAGTGAACCAGCCAAAGTAAGCGAAGGAGGCAGGGACTTTGTATCAGGCAACATCAGTGTCATTTCTCTAGGACTTATTGGACAAGAGTCCTTAGGGTCCCTTTGGTGAAACCCTCCCTCTCCACCACAGTTAAGAGGAAAATGAATCAGCCACCAAAGAGGACCAAGGGCCATCCATTTGTTCTTTCTCTTACAGTGTCCTAAGACCCCTCTCTGTGCCAGGCCTGTGCCCGTCCCTGATCTTGCAAGTGGAGCCTACAGTCCAGAGGTGGCCCTTGCTGGAACACGCTCCCACCCGAAGCTAGACAGAGTGCTGTCACTTCCAGGGAACATGGTCACTCCCTGCTCAGTGACAGAGGAATGCACCGATGCATTGCATGAGTTGACCCTGCCCTGAGATTTCAGACAAGCAACTTGGGGTACCTCTCTGGAGAGAAGCCTTGGGCTGTAAGGAATTTCCAGGCAGTGCTGGGGCGCTCATGGAGGCAGCTGGGGGTGGGGACGGGAAGCAGCCCGCAGGTGAGATAATTGTTTCATCTTGTCTAAGAGGCAACCCGGGAGCACTGCCTGCAGGCTGATAAAGCAACCCTCCCATCCTGGGCCAGAGGTGCGCAGCAGTCCTAGATTTGGCTGGGGCGAGATAAGGTTATTAATTCCCCGATGGAGCCCTATTCAACGGTTCTCATCCTTAATTGCAATCAAGCGGGCAGGAGGCCGAGGGAGCGTGGGGAAGGGAGGGACCCACTCCCAGGACTGGGTCTAGGGTGAGGCAGCCCCTGCACAGCAGGCAGCAGGGGTTCCACGGCTTTCAGGGGCACCCCCACATCTTTGGTGGGGGTGGGTAGAGGCTGTGGGTGGGGTTTCACCCGAGCAACGTTGGAGCCCCACTACGCAGGCAGATCCCAGCACCAAGTAAATAGGAGTCCGGCTGCAGCTCTGTGCAGCCTTGGGCAAGCTGTCATACCAACCTAGGTGTCCCAGCCTGAAATAAGGTCCTACTCCCCCCATTTCAAATGGTTGTGGGGAGATACAACGAGGTCGCACTGAGAACCAAGCACAGTGCCCGCCCCCACCCAGGGCCGGTGCTTGAGAGCTCTCAGTGCTTCTGATTCAAGAACCAAACAAAGTGTCGGTGTTTTAAAATATCTTCCTCTCCCAAATGCCCATTGATAGCTCTGAAGGGAGACCTGCACCTTTAAGATAGAATCGATCCAGCCTTCAGTCAGGCCAAGGAAGAATATCAATCCGTGGGTACATTAGAGGCAGGGATTGATCAGGAAGGTCTAATGAACGGAGACCTGGAGACCAGGCCATGACCTCTGCTGTGGAGCTCAGGGGACCCCTGGGTGTGAGGGGGCCACCTCCACCATTACTCCTGGGCCTTGTCCTAAGGGAGCAGCTGGCATCTGAGGCTCCTTTCCAGACACGCACACACACACCCCCAGCTGCAGGACAGCTGTTTACAGAGCACCTACTATGTGCAGACACAGGCGTACTGATGGGAATGGGAAACAGGCCTGCCCTCAAGGGGCCTCAGTCCCATCTGAGAAATAGACATAAAGCAGGGACTTACAGCTGGGTGGTGAGTTATCCAGAGACACAGACCCAGGAGCTGCAGGAGTCCAGAGGAGGAGCACAGCCCAGGCTGAAGAGCAAGGAGAGCTTCCTGGAGGAGGCAACCAGGTTGCATCCCGAGGAGAAGTCAAGTTGTGTTAGGCAGGAGAGGGATCAAAAAAGTGTAAAGGTTTGAGAGCCAGGAGAAAAGGTGTGAGAAAAGAGCAGAGGCAGGGAAGAGTATGGGGTATGTACAGGGCTCAGCAGCCGCCCTGCAGAGAAGGGTGCGGGGAGGCCGGGGTCCCAGTGTGATCCTGTCTCGGCTTTTAACCAGTCAGTTCCATGCCAGCTCTCTACAGTGGTGCCTGGGTGAGAGGGTGGGCGTGGTGGAAGACAATACTGTCATGGGTCTCCAGGGGTGCATCAAGCACCCCACCCAATTCTCTAAGAACTCCTCCACAGCAGACCCCGAGGCCACAGCCTTTGCGGTCAGAGTTAAGGGCACCCTGGGAATACACGGAGAGATCCAGGCAGGTTTGCTGTGTGACCGGGTCCACTCACTCCACTTCCCCTCACTGGGTTTTCAGTTCTCTTCACCCCTGCCTGGAGGGCAGGAGGGAGACAGACAGAAACCTAATTAGTGCCAACCGAGAGCCAGGGGCTGCACTTTGTCTCTCTGTGGGTCACAAGAAAATTACTCTCTGCCCAATTTGCTGTTTGACCTTGGGCAGGTCACATCCCCTCTCTGGGCCTCAGTTTTCCTGGTATAAAACACCAGAGTTGAGGGCGGCGCCTGTGGCTCAAAGGAGTTGGGCGCCGGCCCCATGTGCCAGAGGTGGTGGGTTCAAACCCAGCCCCGGCCAAAAACCGCAAAATAAAAAAAAACCACCAGGGTTGGTTGGTACTCCTTGCCTTTATGGGTTCAATCAGTGCTAACATTCTGGGTAGTGCAAAAAGAACCCTTTAGGAGTCAAGTTTCTGGCTCCCCATCACCAGGCAGTGCAACCTTAGGCTACCTCCCAAGCCCTCTGGGCCTCCCCTTCTCCTGCCGAATGGGAATAATAACTCCCACCTGGCAATAAAGGCTGGGCATGCAAAAGGACACCTGATCTTGGCCCTAATAAGCAGCTGACCCTCCTTAAGCCCAGACCAGCTCTGGCCAGGCTGAGGATCCAGCTGCAGCAAAGCACAGGGCCAGCAGAGATGCACGTGGGCTCCGGCTGTTTGTTCAGGATTCTGTTTGGAATGAATCTCCTTTCATCCCTGCAAGTGAAGTCTCCCACACTGGGCGACTTGCGTCCGAAGTGAGTGTCTACAGTCGCGCAGCCTCCCATTTATCACGCGGCCTTTGATGGAAGATTCCTCCTCCAGGAATTGTGCTCCGAGACACTCTTCACGCTCAGTGAGGGTCTTTGAAACTTAACAGTGGGTTCTTTAAATGGACAGGAGAGGCGTGCTGCATTCCAATACAAGGCTTTGAACACGTTAACATTAATAGAGGTCACCATTCCAGGGGACGCAGGGCCCTTCCTAGAAATAAATCACGAGCGGGTGCCGCCGGCCAACAGATTCGTTTTGAGTTTCCATCTTCTGCCGGTGCCTGGGGTGCTCAGAGGGGCGGGGTATGCAGACATCAGCACCCACCTTACTGGGCCTTGAAGGGGAGAATCCTGCTGAAAGGGTCACAGAGAGGTCATTTGTCATCCTGTCCCTTCCACTACTGCCACATCAGATCACAGTGGTTCAGTGTAGGATGCCAGTGAGCATTGTGCAGGGCGTACTGGGTGCCAGGCACCTGGCTAAGTGTTCATTGTGTGTCCTCTGGTTTCATCCTTACAGCTGTCTGGGCACACTGAGGCCCAGAGAGGTTAGGGTCCTTGCCCAGAGTCACACAGCCAGTAAGGGACTTAGCTCAAGCCAAACTCTGATTTCCCCCAATCCAAAATTTGATAGGCTACCTGTCAGAAGGTAGTTGGGATCAAGAACTCAAGGAAATGAGATTTCCTGACCTGTAGGAAAATGCTGGGCTGAGTGCCGACTTCCTGCCCCGCTGCTTTATGAAGACCAGAGGCAGTGTGGCCTGAAAAGTACAGCTGGGATTTGCAACTAGACAGGCCTGGTTCGAATCCAGCTCTGCCAGGCCCTGGCTATGTGACCTTGGGCAAGTGGCTCGAGCTCTCTGAGCCTTGGCCTTCCTTTACTCTTGGTGTGAAAACACTGCCCCAGGAGGGGGACTCTGCACTTCAGGGTCTGTGTGACAGGGACCCAGGCCCCTCTGGCTCTTTCCCCAACCCTCTTTGCAATGCAGGGCAGACTGACTTACCCCTGCCATGGTCCCACCACCTTTAAAACTGGTAATAAATACTCAAATACATAACATTTTGTGTTTCTTCCATTTCTCAGTGACTGATTATTTTATCAATACTGCTGCTCGCATGAGTTCCA
Source organism: Perodicticus potto (assembly GCA_963574655.1). Classification (NCBI taxonomy): domain Eukaryota; kingdom Metazoa; phylum Chordata; class Mammalia; order Primates; family Lorisidae; genus Perodicticus; species Perodicticus potto. The sequence continues at coordinate 34,651 of CAUYRH010142722.1, read as the reverse complement.
TGATTTATCTGGTTCTAGCCCCCACCTCCCTGGTCCTGTGTGGCCCTGGGTGAGTCATTTATCCTCCCGAATCACAGATACCAGAGCTGGGAGGGACAGCCCCAGAGATCATCAATCCAGCCCTTTCATTACATTGATACTAATCACAGTAACAGCCCAAACTGCCCATGGGTCTGTGGTAGACCTGTGCAGTGGTGGCCGCCAGTGACCTTGCCCTCTGGCATTTCTGCCCTGACAGAGCCACGTCCCACACTAACATTGGGTTAGCCCATGCCTCTTGCTTTGGCCAAGCAGGAGCAAGAGGAAGTTCCACAGATGCCCACTCCTTGGGATACTCCCTCTTGGAACACTGCCCTGATGCCCCGTGCTGCCAAGCAGCCCAAATGGTGGGAAGTCCCTGCAGAGAACTTGAGCTGAGCTGAGCTGAGCTCCCAGCCCACAGCCAGCACCGCTACCAACTGCCAATCCATTCTGGATGTCCCAGACCAGCAAACCTCCAGTGGCTGCAGCCGCATGAGTGATCCAGACAACAAGGTGACCGGCTCATCTCCATCCATCTGGGACTCTCCCCACTTTAGCACCAAAAAGCCTCCATTCCCAGGAACACCCCGCCCCACCCCCATCACAGAGAGAGCAGAAAAATCAACCCATTAACCCACAGAATTAAGAAAAATAATAAACAGTTGTTTTGTTTTTTTTATTTTGTTTTATAGAGACAGAGTCTCACTTTGTCACCCACGATAGAGTGCTGTCACTTTGTCACCCACAATAGAGTGCTGTGGAGTCACAGCTCACAGCAACCTCAAGCTCCTGGGCTTAGGCGATTCTCTTGCCTCAGCCTCCCGAGCAGCTGGGACTACAGGCGCCCACCACGACGCCCAGCTATTTTTTGATGCAGTTTGGCCGGAGCCAGATTTGAACCCGCCACCCTCGGTATATGGGGCCGGCGCCCTACTCGCTGAGCCACAGGCGCCACCTAAACAGTTGTTGTTTTAAACCTCTAAAGTTTGGGGTGTTTTGTGATGCAGCAACAGGCAAATGAAACAAGTTCCTTGTATGCATGCAGGCAGTCCCCAGGTTACACACAAGACAGGTTCCATAGATGTGTTTCTTAAGTTGAGCAGGTGCATTTACCTATGACTGGTAATAGCCTCCATTCATAAGTATGAGTCGTAGTCAGTCAGATGTCTGTGACTTGGAGACTTACTGTAATAGCCTCTGTTCATCAGTTCAAGTGGTCCGTAAGTCAGGCATTCTTCACTCAGGAACTGCCCACATGTGCCAAGCCCTGGACTCAGTCCTTGCTGTGGAATTTCTAATCTATACAACAGTCCTGGGAGATGTCTGGGTTACCCAAAAAGGGAAGAAAACGAGGCTCAGACAGGTCAAGTGCTATGTCAAAGTCAGGCATGAGGAAAGGGTTGGTGCTAAGGTTCAAACCCCAATCTAACTCTAGCCTCTAAGCTTGGTTCCCTCCCACAATTGTCACTGCAAAATGCCCAGGCGTTACTACTGACATTAACCAAATAGGCTTTCACAGAAACGTGACTTCCCCAAGGTCATGCGGCAAGTTAGTACACAAGGCTACTGCTCTCATTCTAAGTCTGATTGTACAAACATCTCAAGCAGTTGTCTAGTGTCACGATGATGTTGTGCAACAAACCACCCCCCTAATGACTTAAAACAACAAGCATTTAGTTAGCTCCTGAGTCTGTGGGTCTTGGGGGGCTCTGCTTTGGGCTCGGCCTGCTCGTGCGTCTAGGGCTGCTTGGCTGCATGCTGTCCTGGGCTGATGTCAGTTAATGCAACTGTGCCGACCTGGCTGCTCTCCACACATCTCCTGTCCTCCAGCAGGCCAGCTCGGCACGTGACAAGAGTGGAAGTGCTGGAGTAAAGGAGTGGACATACCCAAGGCCTAGACCGCTCATACCTTAGCTCAGGCAGCCTTTGTCCTGGCATGGAGAGAAGGCGGGTTGTGGAGGCTTCCCTGGCCATGTGGGAGAGGGGCAGGGAAGGCATGTGGTGGAAGTGACTGGAGTATCGTCAACAGATGGGGAAATGGCCTCTGCCTATCCAGTGAGAACACCTTCAAGGTCTCGGTGCAAAGAATGCAGGAACAACTGAGAACTTGGGGCTGTTGATGCAACCAGTCTATCACAAGCTTGTTATGTACCAGGGTAGGTTACTGGGTATTTCATACTTGTTATCATTTATTTTTTAACTCACTCCTATAATTTAATAACACACTGTTTAATTAGTCTCCCTCCATAGTTAGGGAAGTTGAGTCAGATGAAGATCAAGCCCAAGCTCACGCAGCAAGTGAGTGACAAAACCAGAATTCAAGGCCACAGCTACTTTGCTCTGAAGTTCCTACCGTTAACCCCTGAATCACCCCAGGTGCTGCACCCGCCCAGCTATAGCCCCAACATTCCAGAGGATAAGAGGCTGGGCTATCCTCCAAAGGTGCCCTCTAGAGTCAGGAGCCCATTTCTTCCCCAGCCAGAAGTTTCTGCTGATGCGACGGGAAGTCCTGCTCGCAGAAATGAAAGCCTCTTTGCCAGGCAAGGCATCTCTGCTGACAAAGGACAGGCTTGCTTTGGAGTCACTCCTCTGGGAAGGGAGCAGGTGGGAGCCACAGGCATGGAGAAGGCTGGTTGTGGATCCTTCCCTGGCCATGTAGGACAGGGGCAGGGAGTCCCCAAGCCTCACCTGTGTCAACATCAGCAGAGCCTCAGCCAGCATGACATTAGGAGGACAAAGGCTGCCTGAGCTGCTAAGGCATGAGCGGTCATCCAAGCCTATAACTTCAGGTTCAGATGGAGAAACTGAGGCACAAGGAGCTGGGTGGAGGCTGGCTGGACCTTGGGAACCCATCCTGCCAGCTGGGAACCCCACTCATCCCTGAGTCAGAAACCTCCCTCGGGGCTCCCACTGAGAAAGGGGCCCAGTAAAGGCAGGGGGCTGCCAGGGTCTCCTATTACCTGGTCCTCACTTCTGGGGCACTTGGGGACGGCCTAACTATTTCTGTGTCTTTTCTTCAAGGAGCTTCATCCAAGCACAGTGCAGTTGGCAAACACCATTTATTATATCTGCTCCTGAAGCTCGGTTCTCTGAGGCAGATATGCCCCTTATCTCTACCTGGAGAGCAGGGCGAGGAGGCCCGGAATTAGATGCCCGTGCTGGTGATAAGGCTCCGAAAGCGCCAGCTTATGCTGCTGGGAGCAAACACCATACCAGGGACAGGCGTGGCATTAGCATAGGGAATTTCACAAAGGAGACTCTAGGAGGCTCCAGGGAGACCCCCTGGCAATAGAGAGGACTCTGGGGACACACACTTAGGACACCAGGCAGCTGGGACCTTGGCTAGGCCCTGAGTACCGGATGACCTTGAACAAGTCAAATGACCTTACTCAGCCTCCCTCCCCATCTGCTCAAGGAGGGGAGTGGACAAGATTAAGGTTTTAGTGTACTTCCTGGGGCCCCAGTGTTTCCCACAGTGGCCTTGGGGTCACCTAGAAGGGGAGGAAGAGAAAGTGGAGCCCTGGCCCCCACCCAGCCTTGTTTCATGCACACGCTGGGTGTCCCCATAAGATGTTACTTTGACAAATGATGTCGCTACTTTAAAGGAATCCTGGACTAGAGGAGCTATGACAGCCCTCCTGGGGACCTGGGGTAAGGATGGGACAGTGGAGAAAGGGGCCTGAGGGCTGAGTGAAGGGCATGTCAGGACAAGGCAGGGCACAGACCCCGCCCAACACAGCTTCCCTTTCCCACTCGGTGCCTCCCCACACTCCATCCCTTGGAAAACCCTGTGCCTGCCTCCCACCTGGTCCGTCCACTCCACAGTCAGAGGAAAGCTGAGCCCAGAGGCAGGGAGCAGGCACAGAGTCATTGGGGACATCAACAGCAGCTGTTGGGGAGTGGCAGGAGAGCAATCTGCCTGCCACCCTGCCCCGCCCTTCACCTGTCGAAGGCTTCTCCCTCACTTACCTGGGCCTCTGTTTCCTTCCCTGGAAAATGGGGAGGGGAGCAAGGCCTGCCTTGTAGAGCTGTGAGGACCAAAAACAATGTCACAGTGCTCCGCACAGGGTGGGAGCAGCCTCATTAAAAAAGACAACACCATGGACGCCCTGCTGTGGTCTGACTCTGGGGACGAGAAGGACCGTGTGCGGCTGCGGCATTTACTCATTCATTCCTCTTATCGTTCATCAACACCTGTGTGTGCCAGACCCGTGGCATCACTGGCAGCTGCTGCATACCAGGGTACCCTTTGGCACCCCTGGGCCTAGGGAGGGGAGAGTGAGGGCAGCAGGGCAGAGAGGCAGGTGTGGGTATATGACACAGTAGGACACTTCTCGTTCCTCCTGCCTCATCTCACCAAACCCATGGCTGGAGTTGCCCCAGAAGAAAGGGCAGCAGAGCGTCCCAAACTGCTGACACCTGCCTCCTTCCCTATTTTCTCCAGGTCCCCAGGATGAATAACCCGTACCAAGCCTTGTCTCAGGGTCTGCTTTTGGGGTAAGGGACCCCAAGAGACTTGAGACAGATAGGCACCAGGAAGCGAGTATCTATGGTGATGAGCCTATGGGTGCTGCCTGCTGGGCAGGCTTGTGGGGAGTCTCCCAAGGACACCCCAAGGCCTGCCCCCAGCCACCAGGTGTCTGTAGGTGGGGACCAGGCTGGGAGCACCAGCTGAATATCTCCCCAAGCCCAGTTCCCAGGCCAGCTCTAGGTGTCATTGCCCCTGTAAAGAAGATTCTACAGGCATAGGAAGTGGAGAGGGGCAAGAAAGATTTGAGGCAAAATGTTTCTGCCTCAGGGAGAATCAAGGAGACACACACCCTCCCCACCCACTGTCCACATTTGCTTGGGACAAATAGAGGCAGATGGAGGTCCCCGCCCAACCCTGAATTAGACTCATCACAGGGCCAGACACACTAGGGCCGCAGCTGAGCAGAGAAGGGACAGAGAGAAAGGGGCCAGGAGAGCTCAGACAGGCCACAGCACCCACTCTGCCAACTCCAGGTGGAGCGGCCTCAGACAGGTGACTTGCTCTCAGCATCTACCCCAGAGGGCAGAGCCAGCAAATGAAGCCCAGGTGGGCAGGGTCAGGTAGGGCCTTAGCACATAGTTGCTCGATGAACTTGGCTAAGGCCGGGTGCTGACATCGTGCACGTTATCTCTATAGGGGCAGAGGAGGCATCGGTATACCCGTGTCCCAGACACAAAGCCGAGACCCAGAGAGAACAAGAGACATTTATGTATGTTTAAAATTACATAACTGGAAACAGGTGGGCTGTGTGAGTCAAAGCCTGTCATCTGGACACAATGGCAGACTTACCCACATCACCCTCTCTTCTCACTCCAATAAGTCCTCTAAAAAGAATCCCTCTCCCCGGGCGGCACCTGTGGCTCAAAGGAGTAGGGTGCCAGCCCCATATGCCGGAGGTGCCGGGTTCAAACCCAGCCCCGGCCAGAAACTGCAAAAAAAAAAAGAATCCCACCCCTCAATACATGCAAATAAAAAATAAAGGGGAAAAAAGTAAAAAATTAGAAAAAAATTAAAAGGATCCCTTTGGGAAGTTTTCCTGGATTCATCAGACAACAATTAAGTTTTCACCCCTCAACCACCTCCAATCCCACAGTCCAAACCCTGGTCCCATTCCCCAAATGACCCAGACAGTGCTAGCATACAAAGAGCAGGAACCACACCTCCTGTCCACACCCCTGATGGTGTGGGATGAGCTGGAGTCAGGCAGGGTTCAACCCCACGCTCACCCTCATACTGGCTGTGTGGCCTGGGGAAAGTGACTTTGCCTCTCTGAGCCTCAGTTTTCTCAAATATAAGTGGTAAATCATAATATAGGGCTGATAGGAAGCCCCAGTGTGTAGCGAAAGCACAATGGTAGGTGCTTAGGACTCTAACCTCCGCCTCCAACAGGAGCAAGGTTTCCCAGCCCTACGGTGGAAGGAGCCGCCCAGGCTCTTCCTTGAACAACATTCATCTGCTACTTCCAACCTTGAGGGGTGGCTGGGTCAACAACTCCGCAGACAGAGGTAAGGTCAAGGCCAGCTAGACCCAAGATTTAGGCACCACAGCAGCATCCAGGACCACAAACACCCCAGTGAAGAGCACAGCCCTTTCCAGGCTCAGGGCAGCACATGGGGGTGGAGAGCAAGGAAAAGGTGGACCCTGGACTTCTCTCCTCCTCTAGACCAACCCTGAGGGCTCAAACCTCCTCAGCCTCCCTCCCACTACGACCACCCCTCCCACCCACTGTTGGACATGTGATTTGGGGATGCAGGGAGAAGTTAGAAGCAGGAAGCTTGGAATTGGACTGCCTGGGTTCAAAGTCCCATCCTTCCATCCTCAGCTGTGTGGCCTTGGGTGAGTTACCTCCCAATCTGTGCTTCCATTTTCTTGACTATCAAAGATGTTTTGTGACAAACAAGTGAGCTTAATACAGGTACGTGAGTTAGAACAGGGTCTGGCACATAGTAAATGCTCAATAAATACTAGTTGTTCTTACCTGAGGTTCTAACCAAAGTTCCTTCTAGAGTCTTCCTTCCTACACCGCCAGTGCCCCAAAAGTCCAGGCAGCGGGAGCAGCTATGCCAACAGCCTTTGCTTCCGACATGAACTAGATGATGTGGAAGAAAAAAGGAAGTTGGTGTGAAAGCAAAGATTATCATCCAAGACAACCCCACAGCACTAAGACCATCCTGGGGGTCAGTACAAGATGCTGTCCCAGGGGGGAAAAAAGTGGTGGGGGATCCTGAACTGGCAGAGATTAGGTTTCTGCCCCCAGTCCTCATGGCAACTCGAAGTAGAAATTAAACTCGGTTTTAGAACAATAAAGAGTTTCCTTTTTTGCATAAGGCAGTTGGTGGGCTGAGAGGAGCACCAATAACAAACAGGAATGCAAACTCGAGATCATGTTGGTCCCAGGTTTTCCCTGCTGCCAGTACCATGGCCGCAGACAACCTGATGTACTGTTCAATGTCCACACATCCCACCATCTAAGGGTGAATTCCTGGAAGCAAAATTTCTAGGAGTCAAAAGGTGCAAAAGGCTCAAGGCTTTCAATGCAACACGGACGCGCGCTCTCTTCCTGAAAGCACATATTTTAATTCCTGCTTCACTAGCCAGAAAGCACCAACCTGTCTTACTCCAGATTCCCCAGCATCAAGGAGTATTGTTTTATTCGCCTTTGCCAATTTACCACGGGTGAAAAATTAGTCTGTTCTCCATCTGTACTCTTTAGTTTCTAAAGTGAGATGACAGTGTGCTTTGGGAAGGTCAGAAGCATTGAGAGTAAGACTGTGTGTGCGTATGTGTGTGTGTGCACGCGTGTGTGCATCCGCCTGCACACAAGTGCATGCACACAGGATTTGGGGGGTGAAACACCCATGAGAGTGAGCTATAGGACCTCTCCTGGGAACACAGGCTCCCCCAACAGATAGTACCACCCTGTTGCTTGCTGCTACGGTTCTCAGTTTCCTCATCCACTAAATGGGCAGGGATGGGGGAATTTAACATCTGTCTTACAGGAAGGAAGGAGTGGATGTTTCTTTGTTGTTTGCCTCTTTGGCATCCTTCTTCCTTCTTCTTCCATCATTCTAAATTTCCTGGCCTTGTGGTTTGGCCTTGGGAGGGCTTCACTGGCTCAGACCCATCAGTGTCTTCCACCTCCCCAGTCACAGCTACTGATTCGGGAATGGGCACATATCTCTAGTCTGGCCAACCATCAGGCCAAATTCTGGAACTTGGATTTGGGCTATTGAATGAAGTGGACTCTCATTTACCCACAGATGAGGAGAAAGCTGCTGGTGACCCTCTTGGAGGCAGGAGTGGGGGGTCTGCTCTAAAGGATGCTAACACGGAGGAAGTAGAGCTAGGACATGGAGAAAAGGAAAATGCATTCTTCCTAGTCATACCAATTGATGCATAGCAGCTGGATCAACCTTTGCCTGAAGCAGGAATTACATCTTTTATAGCTATATGAGCCAGTGGATTATCTTTGTTACTTAAGCCTTTTGAAATTGGTTTTCTGTCGCTTGTCACTCAAATCGTAGTATTGAGGATGGGTATTAATGCAAGAACAGGGCCTGGTCTGGTACAGAAAGGGTACTCGGAAGACCACAGCGTTGTGCACAGAGGGACGGAGCAGACAAATTAAGAGCCTAGGCGTCCATGTGAGACAGACCTGGGTTCAGAGCTCAGTTTCATCTCCGTGTTCTACTGTGCAACTCTGGGCAAGTGACTTTACCTCTCTGCACCTCAGTTCCTCACTTGTAACTTGAGGATGATAAGATCTGCCCTCTCAGAGTTTGTGAGAATTAAATAAAATCCATACATAGCTCTCCAAAGTTCCTAGTCTATAATCAATAACAGATTATCCTTATTATTTACTAATGGCACTGTGTTACAGTTATTTTTATTATTGCCTATGTTTGGCAGTAAGCACCTTGGGAGAAGGGCAGAGTATGAGTCACTTGTATTTCTCTTGCAGGAATATGAATTATCACTTCATTGTCAGTTTTATAGCATTTCGCCTCCTTGAACCTGATGGATGACAAGCTCCCTGAGGCCAGGGGCTGGGGCAGATGCAGGAGCTCTGCTGGGTGCAGAGGAGCCTGTGTCCCAAATCCCTCTTTGATGCACAAGCGAATCACAAGATCCTCTGTGTCTAAGGAATACAACCCTTAACAGGAGGCTGTCACCACCCTCCGGTTTTGACAGATGAGGAAAGTGAGGTCTGACTGAGTGATGAGAGTCAAAGGTCACGGGACCACAGCAGCAGTGGCGATACCCATGTTTGAACCCAGATCTGTCTGACCCCAGGGCCCGTGTTCCCTGCACTTAGTGGTGATGCTGGAGATGAGCCAATGGCCCAGAGGGCTATGAGAGAGGGGTGCACGGGCAGATGGGGGAGGAGAGATCAGAGTCCAGGCTTCTTGGTCTGGGGCTCAGGCCTCTGCCCTGGTGAAGCTGCACAGGACGGTAAGGAGCTGGTGCCCCAACCTTGTGGCCTCCCCTCAAGGCAGCTCACTTAAAACAAGTACCCCTGACTCCTACTAAGGTAGTGAGCACACAGAGGGGGCATGAGAAGGCCCAGAAGGACCTGGAAAGTTCCAGAAAGGGATCAGACAGGGGAAATTGAAGAGGTTCCTTCACCTCAGACACCAGGAAACAGGTATCATGACAGCTCCTGGTGACTTGGCAGGGATGTTGCAGAAACCAGGGCTCAGAGAGGCCTAGGACACCCATTGTCTAATTCTGCTGCAGGAATGGGGAAGCCCATTAGCCTGGCAGTCTGTGCTCCTCCCTGGCACCAGGAGCCTCCCTCCCAGAAGACACACAAAACCAGTGGGTGCCCCTGACCCTGCCTGGTGGGCCTCAGGGCCGCCAGCACTAAATCAGGCAAAATTTGGTTCCCATATCTGTCTCCAGAGGCTGAGATGGGAAATCCTGCTCTCCTAGCCCTTCTGCAAGGCTGGAGCAGGCCTGAGAGGCTCAAGATACCCATTGGACAGATGAGTAAACTGAGGTTCAGAGAAGAACAAGGCACACCCCTGTCACCCAGCCGACAGGAAGTGGCTTAGAGGTTAAACGTCGGGTCTGTTCCTACCTCCTGGTCCCCCCTGGACAACTCCGACATTCTACTATAAAGCTGGGGGCCGGAGGTACTTCCCAGCCAGGCCAGAGTATCTGACAAGGTGGGGAGGATCCTGAGCTTCCATAGGGAGCGAGTCCCTTAGGGTGCAGAAGCCAAAGGGGGAGGCCAAACATCTCCTTCTCCAGGGTTGACGGGGCTAGAGGTGACAATTTACAAGCACCTTGGGATGAGGGGGGAAACCTGCAGATACCCAGTGCCTCTAAAAGCATTTAGCTCCATTTCCCTTCTCTTCCTCGGCCTTCCTCTCTCTCCCACAGCTATCGATCTACAGCAGGTGCTCTTCTTTCTTCCTCCCAGCAGCACATCCCGCAGCCGGCCCAGCCACCAGAGAGCCACCCCATCCAGCAGCACCCTCACCTCCACCAGCCACGCTCCCAGCAGCCCTCACCTCCACCAGCCACGCTTCCAGCAGCCCTCACCTCTGCCAGCCAAACTTCCAGCAGCACCCTCACCTCTGCCAGCCAAACTCCCAGAAGCACCCTCACCTCCGCCAGCCACGCTCCCAGTAGCACCCTCACCTCTGCCAGCCACACTCCCAGCAGCACCCTCACCTCCGCCAGCCACGCTCCCAGCAGCACCCTCACCTCCGCCAGCCAAACTCCCAGCAGCACCCTCACCTCCGCCAGCCACGCTCCCAGCAGCACCCTCACCTCCACCAGCCACGCTCCCAGCAGCCCTCACCTCCACCAGCCACGCTCCCAGCAGCACCCTCACCTCTGCCAGCCAAACTCCCAGCAGCACCCTCACCTCCGCCAGCCACACTCCCAGCAGCCCTCACCTCTGCCAGCCAAACTCCCAGCAGCCCTCACCTCTGCCTGCCACGCCCCCTGGCAGCACCTTCACCTCTGCAGGCCTGATCTCCTTACCTTACCTTACCTGATCTCCTTACCTATCGCCTTAAAACTGCAGGTGAAAATAACAACCTCCCAGACAAGCCTGGCACCTCACAAGTACTTGATAACATCGCTTTCCTTCCTGGGAGAAGCAGCCAAAGGCTCAGCCTACAGCACCCCAGGCTGGCCCTTCCCTCATGGCGAGGCTCCCAGGAGCCCCTCACTATGCTTTGCTACTTCTGTCTCCACCTTGCCCTCCCAGAGTCACAAATATCTATTTCCTCAGGAGTCATTTCTTCAAGCCTTGGTCATCATTCTCCAACCAGAGCTGGTGTAAGGCCCAGCCTGTTCCAAGAGCTCAGTGAATAATCGTGAATGACCAACCAACAGGAAAAGCTGTTAGGGAAGAAAGCTCAGTGGGTGCTCCACGCAGGGTGAGAAAAGAATCTCTCTAGACCAAGATTAGGATGTAAAAGTATAGGTTTATTTTACCTTAGAAAGAGAGAGGAAGGGAGAGGGGAAAGGGAGTGGGGAAAGAGAGAAAGGAAGCAGGGAGATGGCTGGCATCCCAAAGAAAGGAAGGAAGAAGGCCCGCAGTTGAGGTTAAACGTTAGCTGAGTTTAAGGGGGATGATTGCAGCCAAGGTCTTGTAGATGTGAATGTTGTGTCTATTTTTTCCTCCAGCAAGGTTGAAGACAGACATTTTTCCAGGTGATTCCAATCCTGAGTGAGGCCTGACCTGCATATCCCATTGTTTGTCTGGGACATTCAGGCACCACTTGAGGCTAAAGGAACAAATTCTAAATGACACAGGAGGCGGTGAATGTAAAGAGAAGAATTTATACTTCCTTTTGGTCTTATGGACTCCTCAGTGGCTCATGAAAAGGGGACTCTATGGGGGAGGGAAGAGGCTGCTCTCGAGAGGAAGAGAAAGAAGGCAGGCAGAGAGAGAGATTGATTGTATTCCTTACGGAAAAACAGTGAGTTAATTATTTCCCTATTACTCTAAAGACTGACCATCCTTACAAAAGCCAGGCCCAGCCAGTTGCTGCCAAGAGTCCTGTCCTCCGGGAAACCTTCCCTGACCCTCCACCTGGGCTGGGTAAGGGGTTCCTCATATGCGATCCCCTAATTTTCAGAACTGCTACATAATTATAAAGTATAGGTTCTGGGATCCAAGTCTCACTCTGCACTGATATAGCTGTGTGCCTTTGAGCAAGTGGCCTAACCTCTCTGTGCCTCTATGTCCTCACCTATAAAACGAGAGTAACGATAACAGCGTCTGCCGGGTTGGATCGTTGCGAGGTGTCACGACACACATACAGCTGCCGCATAGGGCCGGATGCATTTGAGCACTCAGAGACATGAGCGGTGTCCCTCAGCAGGCATGGGGATCACCCGCATTGTCTCATTTACTTGACTGTCTTTCGCCACCTGCCTGTGAGCTGATCAGCATGGGCAGCAGACAGGCAGGTGTTTTTTTGCCTATCTCCCCTCACATTCCCTTCCCCATCTCTGGGAGTCTCCCTGACAGTGGCTGCATCTGTCACTCTTGTTCAGCAGCCCCCAGAGCTGCTGTGTCCACATCTGCAGAGACCAGAGCCGCCTGGGCATCCACAGCTCAAAGCTTCCGTGGGACTGAGCCTCAGGCTGCTTTTCCCCAGGAAAGAAACCAACAATAGTGAATGAGCTGAGTGAATGAGCTGGACAAACTCTGAAGCATAACTTACAGTCCAGCATGCCCTGTGGGATGAGAAATCACACCCTGGCAGGGCTGCCCCCACACCTGCCTCCTGCCTCCCCCACTCAGTTCTCCAGGGAGCACAGATTACACCCAGCTTCTCCCCCCTCTCACCAGCCACCTAAGACAGTAAGTGCCTAGCAGTGCCCAGATGCACCGGTACCCGGTCAAGGTGAACTAAGGGATGCCATCAGGAGAGAGACTGGGGGAGCCAGCAGTGGAAAGCGTCCTAGGAGGGAGCAGCCCAGGCTAACAGCCAGCAGGTCTCCCCAGCCCTTCCTTCCCATCCCATCCACGCCCACACCGAGGAGCCATTTGCAACCGTAAATGTTCAGCAAAGCATGTGGTCTTTAGTGCAGGGGCCTTGAGCTGCATAAACAAGGCTGTAAAATTTAAAGTCAAACCAGGCTAGGATCCCAGGGGCAGCCATACTGGACATCACAGGCGGAGGCAACCAGGACAGCGTTAGGCTGGGGCAGAAGGAAGGGGCATTCTGGCCCCAGGTGACCACTGCACGCCTTTGTTTTGTAATCTTTTGACCTGAAATGACGGGATGGAAGCAGGCCCACATGTAGCCCATACCACAGTTGAAAGGGATTAGACAGTTAGTCTCTTCCAAAGGGAATCAATGCTCCTCTCTGCTGGTAGACAGGGACCCCACACAGGTTGGCACATGTTGGGGCTTCAGCCTCACATGAACAAGTTGAAATCCTTGCCCTCCCAGAGTTTCCCTTCTACAGGGAGGAAAAGAACAAGTAAACAAGTAAGTTACAGCAATTTTTATTCCAGTGCAGGAGGAATGAGATTGGGAGGGAGGCCTACTTCAGACAGGGGGATTCCCATGAAGTGGCACCCCAGGAATCCTGCAGGAGCCCTGACAGCCCCCCAAACCTCCAGGAGGGAGGTGTTAGCAGTAGAGCTCTTTGCCACCTAGCACATCTGGTGGCTTCAGTCTCCTTCCCCGCCTACCTTCACTGCAGACCCGGCGGCTGCTTGTGGCTCAGACCCATCTCACGCAGCCTCGCCCAATGGGGAGACCTCACCAGCCTAACTTCCAGACCCTGACTCTGGAACCACAATCCTGCATTCAACTCCCATCTCTGCCATTTACTGTGTGCCCCTGGGTGAGACATTTCCATTCCCTAAGCTGCCTTCCCTGTACTGTAGACTGGAAATACTGACAGTCCCTACCTGGGACAGTTGCGGGATGACATGAAGCGGGGCATGGCGCATACTAAGTCTGTCATAGAGTTAGGGATTGTTGTCATTATCATCTTTATTCCCTCCTCACAGTGACTTGGACAGCTCAACAATCAATATAAGCAGACCCAGCAGGTCTAGAACAGGGGTGAAGGCAAAGGCTGGGAGCTACAGGGATGCTTGTTGCAAGAATCTGGCTGCGCTGGGAAGAGAAGCAGCCAGTGGAGCGGAGACAGAGGCCGGCTTGGTGAAGAAGGGGCTTGGACAGGACAAGGATGATTGTGGAACCAGGTGGGCACCACATGACCTCATTCAAGAGACGCCATAGCAGATTCCATGGGGAAGGAAGGTTGGTCCCTTCCAACTCTGGGTTGCTTAAATGCGCCTGTTGGAAGTTAACTCCAATTTGGAAGAAGAGGGAGGCAACAAAGGAAGGGAAGGGTATCTGATAGGCTTGGGCCAAATTCTGGCTGCAGGTCTGGGTAAACTTGGCCCAAGTAATTTACCCTCCCTAAGTCTCAATGGCCTCATCTGTAAAATTGGGACAACCATAGAATCTACCTCACTGGGTCCTTGTAAGGAGAGAATGAGATGATGTGTGATGTGGGAAGTCAATTCTCACTCAATGCAAGCTAATTAAGTTACATGAAGAGTCTCTGATTTTAAGATCGAGTGAACCCAAAACACAAGATTTTAAGATTCTAAATGGTGTGTTTAACACGAAATTCTTACTGGAATGTTGGCTCTCTGAGGATGGGGATTTGGTCTGCTTTGTTCGTGATTCTAATCCATGGTGCAGGGAAGGTGGGCAGTGTATGTGAGTGTTTGATGAATGGGTGAATGAATACATGAATGAATGAGCTGGCAGAGCCTACCACTCTCTGTCCAGCAGCTCCAGTCAGCCCCAAGTCATCCCTTCCCCGTGAAGACAGCCACCTGCAATGCCACAGCTTCTCGCTGGCCCCCCACCTTCTGGTCTCACCCACCTTTCCCTCCCATCTTAAAAATCTCATTTACAGAAAGAAAAGAAGTTCATTAACCAAATTGGGGGCATTCTGCAGGAGGGCCATTAGCACACAAAAGAAAGTCAATCTCGGTCACTTACAAAATTAACAAGGAAGAGCTTAGAGCAAGGACCTGTCTGGGCTGGACTGATATAGGGCTTTCCAGGGACTGATGCCCCAGCACCCCCACCTTCCCAAGGGCCCTGGAGTGCTGAACAGGCACCTGGAGAAGTGAGGCCCTCAGCAGAGGAGTGGACAAAATGACCCGGGGGTGGTCACTTGCAGCCCTGGACCATGGCATGGCAGGAGTCCCCCACAGCGTCCCAGCCACCCTCTCACACCTCCACTCCTCTCCTCACCCCGGGACACTGGGAACCTGAGTCCAGATACTCCTGACTCATTAAGCAGCCAGCACAGGGCCCTGGGAAATATCTTAATTAGGTAGCCACACTGGTTCGCTAAATTAATTTGGTAAAGATAATGAAGTTTATCAGAGCAGGGCTAACTATATTTCCAAGCGCAGCTGCCTTGAGGCCTGAGCTCTGAGGATCAGGATCTGATGAGGATCTGGGGAGGTAGGAAGGGCTTATGGTTGGTATTTCTGGGACATATACCTCCCTACCCCAGCCCAGGAGCACTTTATTCTCCAGAAGCTAAAGAGCCACGGCAATCCATCTTGTCCTAAATGTGCTCTTTAATCCTGGCTTTGCCACATGCCATAGGAGTCAATCCACCTGATTTCTAAGAGCCTCTGTTTTTCCCCCTGTATAATGGGCATGGCAGTCCTGCCCCCCAGCACTAATTAAGTGAGATAATGCACAGGAAGCATTTGACACGCACCTGAACTATACAGTGGACCTTCAAAACATGGTAGCGGTTATTACTAAAATAAAATAACAGAAGCCCCCTCCCAGAACCTTGGGTGTCCATTTGGAAAGAGACTCTTTCAGCTTAATTCTTGCCTCCTGGATTTCCATGAGCCTTCTCTCATCCTGAGCTCACTTGGGGTTCAAATGTTGAAGAACTTGGTCAAAATCACAGCTGATAAGTAGTCAATATAGGATTTGAACCCAGATCCTCTGACCCCAAAGCAAAGCCCATCCATTGGGAGCCTGCAGATCATGGGTGCCACCAGCACCTAAACACATTGTATAATACTGTTTCCTTTTTGGACCAGTCACAACTGGTCACAGCGGAGATTTAAACAACCTTGAGATCACACTGACAACAGACAATGGATAGAAAAACTGTTGAAAGGGCGGTGCCTGTTTGCTCAGTGGGTAGAACACTTGCCCCATATACCGAGGCTGGCGGGTTCAAACCCAGCCCTGGCCAAACTGCAACAACAACAACAACAAAAATAGTTGGTTGCTGTGGCGGGCACCTATAGTCCCAGCTATTCAGGAGGCTGAGGCAAGAGAATTGCTTGGGTCCAGGAGTTGGAGGTTGCTGTGAGCTGTGTGATGCCATGGTACTCTACTGAGGGTGATAAAGTGAGACTCTGTCTCTACAAATAAAAAAAGCAAACAAACAAACAAGAAAAACTGTTGATTAGAGGCCAGGAGACCCAGGGTTCAGGCACAGCTTGGCCACAACTGTCTGAGGCAGCTTAGCCTCTCTGAGCCTCAGTTTTCCCATCTGTAAAATAGGAAGGTTTCTGACTCTGAACACCTTTTTCAGCCTGATTTGTTCCACGGATTCTCCTCTGAACACCTGGTCTTTGGTTTGGGGGTATCTAAAGATTCTCACTGCACATCCAGCATCCTGACACAAAGTCACCCCATGGGATCTGAGCACACTGGAACCACCCGCATTCCATCTCCTTAGAGGGCAGCAGGAAGGACGAAGGGTAGACGTCAAGGGTTCTCTGATCTTACATGAGGCAGTATCATGGGGATGAGGGATCCTTACACCTGAAGTTCTCCTTGGGATGTAAAATCCCAGAGCTGGGGTATGTGACAACAAAGAAGAATGACAATGACAGTGCTAAGCGTTTTTTCTCCCCTTGCTAGAAACAAGTGAGATGCATTGGGTGTCTAATTAGCAAAATATTAGATAATTGGTGTAATCTAGTTCTATTCCCTTTTTGACAGCCTCTGCCATGTTGTCCCATTTCAAGCTTGAGCTGCTAGTAATATTGGGCTGATAATTGTAATACTAAAAATGAAAAATCAAATCAAAGTCATCGGAGGCTCCCATTAAATTGATTTAAGACTGGAAAAATTAATGGGATTCCCTGGCCTTCCCTCCCTCCCCCTCCCAGTTTCTGCCTCGCTCGGCCCCAGAGCAGAATTGCCCAGCGTTGAGAGGGAATGGGTAGGGCTCTGCCTCCCATCCTGAAAAACCGTCAAGAGGCACCTCCCTCTAAGGCAATGGTAAGAGTCCAGTAAGAGAAAAGAATAAAGCACCCAGCACTGGGACCTTGTACATTCTATTTCCTTCCCCGTGAGAACTAAGTCTCTGAGACAGAGAATATCATGAACAGCATAGCCCGTGCGATTTCTAAGTTAGATAAGGCAGAGAAATGGAGTCAGAATGAAGTGTATCCCATCAGTTCAAGGGACAGTAATCAACTTCATTCAACTAACTGAAGGGGGGAAAAGAACATTTATGGGCTCATGAAACTGCAAAGTCTAAAGGAAGACCTGGCCCAAAGACACCAAGAACCCAAAGGTGTCACCAGCACCTCTTCCGTCCCTATCTTAGCCTCTTTCCCTCTCACATGGCTGGGATTGGTCCATACTGAGCTGGTGTAGTGATGCAGGAGGAGAGCATAACCACACAGATTCAGAGTTTACATCATCCCAATTTATCAATATCAGAAGAAGCGGAGAGCTTCTCTCCCAGCATCAATATACAAAAGGGAAAGGGCCTTGATTTATTGATCTTGGGCCATATGCCCCATCTCAGGACCAATCCCTATTGCCAGGGATGAGTCATTATACTGGTCAAGCCTGGGGCCCACACCCACTCCTGTGGCTGAAGGGATAATGTATTTTAATGATTGGCAATCCCACCAGCTAAGGGAGGATACCGAAAAGATGCTTTTACTACCAAAAGGGAAGAGATGTGGTTACATAAAACAAACCACCGCAAAACTAGTATTTTAAAACAATAGCCTTTGCCATGCTCTCTCATAACACTGGGGTTGGCTGGGCTCAGTTAGGTGGTTCTTCTGTTCAATGTGATATCGCCTAGATCTATAGTTGTCTGGGCACTTTGCCAGACAGCAACATCTGAGATAGCTCACTTGTGTGTGTGGTACCTCGGTGGGACCAGCTGGAATGGCTAAGAGTCTCTATCAGGTCCTCTGCCAAATGATTTCTCCATCATGGCACCTGAACTTCTTACATGGCAACTCGGGGCTCCCAAAAGCACAAAAGCAGAAGCCTCCAGGCCCAGAACTGGCATTGTATGATTTCTACCATATTCATGACTAAAGCAGCAAAGATAAACCCAGATTCTAGGGGAAGGAAAATAAACTCCATTTTTCAATGAGGGGAAGCATCATAGAATCTTGGACCATCTTTAACTCACCCTGGGAGGGTTGGGGAAACAAGGGTAGCGGGTGTGCTACCTCATGTCCATTTATCTATGGATAAACTCAAGAAGCACCCATGAAGATCCTGCTCAGGGCCAGGCCTTGCAGAGAGAGCTGGAGCTAAAGTTCCTTCCCTTGATGGACACACAATTTTGCCATCACAGGCAGCTTCCCCACCACCCTACCATGTTGCCATGGAAACCTGGAGGCATGTCAGTAGCACAGGTGTTCCTACTGGTTTTCCTTGCTGGTACCCGAGGCAACATGGTGAAACACAAAAAAACAAGGGAAGTTCTCTCCCTGGGAGAGAAGTGAGGTCTAAGAGGCTCCAAAGAGGTCATGGCTCCTGGGACAGCCAAAAGTTGACTTTTTCCCTCTCCTTAATCAGGATGGGAAGGTTCTGGAACCAAATTAAACTATGTTTGAGTCCAGGGCCTCCAAGGACCAGGCATGTGTCCTCAGATGGGTCACCTTAGCCTCTGCTTACTCACTTCTAAAACAGAGTTGATAATAAACCACCTCTTAAGACTCTATGGAGACAATAAACTAACACATCTGGAATGTCTGGTACAGCACCTGGCATGTAGAATAAGTAATACTGTACCCACTGTCATACCTGTACCAAGGTCTGTGCTGGGCATCAAGGATACCCTGTGCTGTGGTTTCATTTCACCTTCTTGCTGCTTTGCACCCAAGTGACCAAAGCTCCTCTCTCCCTGGTCCTGAGCCACACTGGCCAGAGGTGGCCCCAGAGTCCTGCCCTGGTCTAATCACCTATGGAGACTGCTTGCCCCTTTGTGCTCCTTCATTTCTGCCTGTGGAGTTTGAGCTAGCTCAGGATAGACCCAACACTATTTCATTTTGCACACATTGAGTTTGGGTGTCTTAGAACCCTCCTCCAGAGAAACATGCAAATATATGCAAATGAGTCCTGATTTATGCAAAACATCTTATACAAGTACAGCCTTGGAGTTCCCAAAGAAAAAAACCTGGTCACCTAATTTAGCAGAAATGACAGGGGAAGAATATTGTGTCTCTCCCTCAGAGTTAGGTTCGGGCCAGAAAGAACTCACACCACCTTCTGGAATAGAGTTGGGAGAACTCTGCCCCACCCTTGGCCACAGTCCCCCTGAAACCCTCAGACTCACAGCCAGGGTCTGAGACAGAGTCCTGCCTTACAATTGTGCTTGACTCCCCCAGCTGAGCACCTATATCTCCCTGCCCTCCAGATGGGGTCCTTGGAGAGGAGATTCCCCCCTGCTCCAGGCTCAATCCCACCATGCTAGCCCCACTCACATATAGCCATGTGCTCACAACATGCCGGGACTGTTATTATATCATCACTATTAAAAACAGTCAACAGGGCTTGAGCACCTCACCTTTGCCAGGCCCTGTACTGAGCATTTTATACATTGTCCCATTTAATCTCAGGAGCAGCCAGGCCTAAGTACTGTCTCTGACAAAGGAAGAAACTGAAGCAGGCAAGGGCACAGCACCAGGAGCACATCCACGTGCAAGATTCCACACCTGTGAGGCCCCAAAGCTGGCGTTCTCTCCCCTACACAATGGGCATCCAAGAAGCTTCTCTTTTCAAACCTGTGTCATTCAGGAGGCTGGAGGCTGAGCTGCAGGAGGGAAGAACAAGTCTGTTCCCTTACAAACCTGGCCAGAGCCCAGCCCAGCTGCAGGAGGGAAGAACAAGCCTTACAAACCTGGCCAGAGCCCAGCCCAGAGACCAGCACACAACAGCCAACTGTAAACACCACTAAATGATGCTTGTGCTCGTGGGTAGCACTTACCCAAAATTTATTCCACCTATTCTCTGAATCCACTGAATGGGCACAATAGGATATCCACCCAACAGCCCAGCATCTACTGGACTTTGCCCCTATTTTCCAAAAGTGCCTGGTGAGTGGCACTGGTGTTTGTGCACCCTAAGCCAGCAACATGGATAGAAGTTTCTACACAGACACTGGGCTCTCCAGCTAGCTCAAGGGGAGCTATGCCACTCTAAAGAAGGAGCTAAAGGCTCAGCCTCTTGCCTGGGTGTGGCATATTCAGGAGGAGTACCTCAAAATGCAGACAGACCACAGACACCTGGCAGGCCTCTGCATAAGCAGTTAATAACAGAGTTAATGAGTGTCTAGGCACGGTGATTCACTCCTATAATCCCAGCACTCTGGGAGGCCGAGGCAGGTGGATTGATTGAGCTCAGGAGTTTAAGACCAGCCTGAGCAAGAATGAGATCCCGTCTCCATTAAAAATAGAAAAACTAGCCGGGCACTGTGGCAGGTTCCTGTAGTCTCAGCTACTTGGGAGGCTGAGGCAAGAAGATTGCTTGAACTCAGGAGTTTGAGGTTGCTGTGGGCTATAATGATGCCACGGCACTCTAGCCTGGGGCAACAGAGTGAGACTCTGTCTCAAAAAATAAAAAATAAAATAAGGAACATAATGGAGGTCCGCTAGAGGCCAGGAGCTGAGCATTTTACATGAATTAGCTCATGTTATCTCTGAAACAGCCCCTGTAGTTGGTGCTGTTAATATTCCCATGTTCTGGAAGAGGAAACTGAGGCATAGGATTTGCAAGCATTCTGCAGCTGGCATTGGCATGTGGCCGCTTATTCTCAGGGGTCCTCAAGCAGGAAAACAGAGTTGGGGGTGGAGCTGGGAAATAAGCTTTGTTGTATAGCTGAGCACGACAGGGCAGCAAGTAGTATAGAGTCAAGGGTATTGGCACTGGGCCAGGAGTGGTGGCTCACTTTGGGAGGCCAAGGCAGGAGATTGCTTCAGGCCAAGAGTTTGAGACCAGCCTGGGCAACATAGCTAAGTCCTGTCTCTACAAAAAAAAAAATAAATAAATTTATATTAGCCAGGTGTGGTGGTGTGTGATGATAGTCCCAGACAGCTGGGTGGCTAAAGCAGGAGGATCCTTTCAGCCCAGGAGTTCGAGGCTACAGGGAGCTATAGCCTCAGGAGTTCAAGGCTACAATGAGCTGATTACATCATAGCACTCCAGCCTAGGCAAGAGAGTGGGACCCTATCTCTAAAAGGGGAAAAAAAAAAAAAAGAATGTGGGCACTGAGCCTGCAAACCTGAAGTCCTGTGCTGTGAGAGCTCAAGCAAGTGACTTAACTTCAGCGTCCCCTGTAACTCCAGAACAATAGTTCCTCTCTCTGGAGGAGGCTGTGATGATTCATGTGATTGGAGGTAGAATGAGAGTTCAGCACAATGGGACATCCACGGGACAGGACTTGGGCTCACAGATCACACAGCAAACTATGACAGAGCAAGGACTTGGACCCAGGTCTCCTGAACTAAGGCCTGGCCCACGCCGCCTGGGATCCCTCTGGAATCCACACGCCAGGCACCTGTAAGGACCTGCCCCTGCTGGGGGAGAAGCCGGCCCTCTGCCTCTGCGGAAGAACCCAGAATGGCCACGTTACTCTCACTGGGAAAGTTTTCCTGGTTTCTATGGATATGAAGAGATGGCGAGAAACAGCTCGGGTAATTATATTAATTTTCCTCAATTTACACATTCTTGCTATTTGCCATTTCCCCAGGAAAGTGTAAATGAGGAGTTTAGAGTGGTTTGGCAATGCTGTAATTAGGTCTGCGTTGTTAAAAAGTTTCTGTTGCATGTCTAGCTATTAGGTCTCTTTCACGGTCTGGGGGCCTGTCTCCCCAACCAGACTGGGAGCTCACCAAATGCAAGGGGCTCTTCTCCTCCGCTTCAGCCGGAGGAGCCTCCACCTTCAGACTGGAGAATCCTCTGAGGGCCGGGATATACCTCCCCCATCAAACCAGAGTCTCCTCTTGGGCAGAAAGTATGTCCTTCCCCCGAGGGACAGCAGAGTCAGGACTCCCCACCAGAAAAGTGGCTTCCCCACCACACTGGAGGATGGGGCTGTGTGTCCCCCATCAGGCAGGGAGCTCCCTGAGGGCAAGAACAACTCCCCCATCAGACTGAGAACATTCCAGGTCAGTGGCTCAGTCTCACCCATCAGACAGATTGGATTGTGAAGCTCAGACCCCATCCCTGTGTGACCACCCACATCCCCATAGCCAACACACGTTCTTTGGAGACTGCAGAAAGCAGGCATTGGGCCCTCCAGCAGGCAGGCTGCAGAGGTCCCGTCTCCCCCATGGCATAACAGGCAAGTTCCCTGGCTTACATGTGTACATGTAGCCGGAGGGTCACACAGAGCATGCCAACGGCAGGAGAGCCGATTCCTCTCTGAGAAGGCAAGAGACCTGTGCCCAGGACCTGAAAGGGCTCTGGCCTCAAGGAGGGACAGCTGGGGTCTCCTCCTGAGCCCAGGGTTTGGAAATAAGCCAGGCCATCCTGGACTGAAACTGCCTTGACCCCTGCCCCAGCCGTCCCATGTCCAGAGCTGCCAGGACTTCAGAACCCCTCTGGCCTCGCTCCCCCAACCCCAGGCTGTGAGCACAGCAGCAAGTTCCTGTGCCTCCCCCCCAAGGCTCCATCTCACCTGCCTCCCTGCCTCCCTTTTTGGACCAATTTTGAGGAGCCACAGAGATAAACCCTATAAAAGCAGCTGCGGGAACTGTACCAGTAACAGCTCACCCTAAGGCTTCCTGAGCACCCTCGGCCCCCCCGGCACCCATTGGGCGACTGAGGACATGAAAGCTCAGAAAGCTCATCTCAGGCCACACAGTGACTATAAGATGGGGCATCTGACAGCTGCACCTCCCCGCCTCGGGCAGCCTTGTTCCGTTCATCTCTTCTGGGTGCCAGCATCCCGTTCACTAGACCAGTTCAGTGAGGAAAGGGATAATCTCATATCCACAGTGACTACAGCCTTGTGTCAGGCACAGTAAAGGAGCTTACTCGTGTTCCGGGGACTATCTGTTTGAGATCTCTACCTGAGGTTTATTTTCATCCTCTGCGAATCTCGATGAGCTGATGTTTCCCCGCCCCCCACCTCACTGAGTCATCGCCATTTAGTGGGTGTCATGGGAGGTGGGGGCAGTGAGAGTGTTACGGGCTCAATGTTTATGCACCCCCAAAGTTCATGTGCTGATGTCCTAACCCTTAATGTGACATTATTTGAAGGTGGGGCCTCTGGCAGGTGATTAGGTCATGAGGGTGGAGCCCCCACAATAGGATTGGTGCCCTTATAAGAGAAGGAAGAGGGACTCGAGTTGGCTGTGTGTGGGGACACAGGACGAAAGTGGCCACCTACAAGCCAAGAAGAGGGGCCTCCCCACACACCAGGTCTGCCAGCCCTCACCCGTGGACCTCTAGCCTGCAGGACTGGGAGAAGTAAACTTTTGTTGGTTAAGCTGCCCAGTCGGTGGCATTCTATTACAGCAGCCCAAGCTGAAACATGGGACAGAACCTAGAGCAAAGAGCTTTGAGTCCAAATCAGGCATTTTCATGTCCATGGCAAGACTGTCCTCTTGCAAGTCTGGCTTTGTTAGGGAGAAAAACAATTTCAAATGATAAAAGCCACAGCTTGTTCTGGGCACTCAGCATGGTAGTATGTGGCTGATGTGCAGGGGACTCTCAGCCAGGGGTCCTGTCCCTGGCTGGCAAGGAGGCAGACAGGGGTGTGGAAACCAGGGCCTCCCTCAGCCAGGGACTCATGGCTGGTGGAAGCTGGAGGAAAACTGCCCCAGCTCCCTCCCCCCACAACTGGGGTAACTGAGGCAAACTCTGCCCTGTCTCCCAGAACCCCCAGTGATCTGCTCGACACCACCCCTGCACCGCTGTCTTCCTCTCTGCCTCATCCCTCGCAAACGACTTCAATCACAACTCTCGTCTCAGGATCTGCTTCCGTTTATAAAGTAAGAGCAGAGCTCAGGCTGGAGCGTTGGACTCCTGTAGGCCTTGGTGCACCAGGAAATGTTGTTTTTAAAATGCTAGTCAGAAATGGGATGGGCCAGAGGGGCCAGCCTGAGGATGGGCATGCCAGGGCTCCTGAGGCACTCAAACAGCCCAGGGCTATGTCAGAAAGGCTGGAGGGGGTAGGGGTCTGCGTCCCCAATCTCCACCCCCACCCCCCCGGGTGGGAGAGTGGTAGGGATTGCTGGGCAGAGGAGGGTCTGGCACACGGGTCTATGAGCGTCCCACAGGTGTAAGGAGGTGCCCTAACAGTACTGTGGGCCCAGGGGAAGCTCGAGATGGGTCTCGGGGCAGAAGGTGCGGTCCCAAGCACAGAGGCAGGTCTGAGACCCACAAGAGCACTGGAACAACAGCCAGACACCCCAGGATGGGACAGACAGCCGAGGCAGGGTTCCCAGGGGCATGAGGGTCAAACTCCCACCTGTGCAAGAGCCAGAGCAGAGGGCACGCCCCCTACACACCATGAAGACAGCTGGATTCCTGCCACCTCCACATGTCAGTGTCTCTTGGGCTCTGCCAGGTGGGGGACAGAAGGGAAGATAGGCCTGAAATGCTTTCAATTTACCCCAAACAGACTGCATTAGTCCCAAAGAAGCAGCAGCAGCCCTCAACATGACTGTATCACCTTTAATTAAGAACAAGAATTTTCCACTGTGGGGACTCCAGACTAAAATGAGATCAATTATTCGGACACAGTGAAAGGGCCATTTCTGTATCCCTGGCTGTGACCAAAGGTCTCCACACTCCAAAGGCAGCAGCTGCTTCTGGAAGAGTCCTTGGGCCCCAGGGTGCTGGGTAAGGATGTTGGGGGTTGAGGCTCAAGACCAGGGGTGCCCACTGGACAACTCCCACCTTGCTCTGAGGGGTGGGAATATAGAGCCCTGACCTCCCCAGGTCTGAGCACAGTCACCCAACACTGGGGCAGGAAGGTGGGGACAGCGGGCTGGGTTACCTACTGGTGGGCGTCAAGGTGACCTATTGTAACCCGAAATTCTCAATCAGCAGCTGCGTGGGATTCCTGCCGGGAGGTCTGGGCTTGTCTAAAGTCTCTGCCTGCTACCTGGGGGTGAAAAAAAATTTGTTCACCTTCTTGGGCAAGGGCAAGGGGAAATGGCCCACAGACTAATCAGCTCTGGGCCCCCTGAGAGGTGGCCCATGTGGCAGGGCCATCTGTAACAGCACCTCCCACCCTCCACCCCAATCACCAGGGCCCCTGCTGCTCATATGTTCTTCTCCTGGACTACCCATGTCTTCAGGCTTTCTCCCCCACCACTCTGCCCAAATGTCTTTCATCAAGGTCACCATCAGTCTCCAGGTGGCTGAATCCAAGGTGAGGGCTCGCCTTAGTCTCTCGGCAGCAGTTGGCACAGATCGCTCCCTCCCCTCAAAGCCTCTTCATGGGCTTCCAAGGCCAGTGCCCCAGGCCTCAAGCCTCAAACCCAGTCCTCACCTTCCAGCTTCCCTACACCTCTTGTTCAGCTCGCAGACCTCCTACCATGACCTTCCCTGTGATGGATGCTCACATCACCTCCATGGACTCTGCACCCTTGGAAGGTATGTTCAGGCTTGTGTGTCACACTGGACCTCTCTGCTGAGGACCTCATAGCACCTTCCAGACCCAGAGCCCCCTGCCCGCCCTACATCTCTGCTCAGATACTCAACAGCATCTCAAACCTAATAGACCCTATTCAGATCTTCCTGCCCTTCCCTAGCCTCCCAGTCCTGGTAGCTGGCAGCTCTGACCTTGCACTTGGTAGGCCAGATGCCTCGGGGTCATCCTGGATGCCTCTCTCTCTCCCAGCGCATTCCTCTTGCATACCCGGCTGACTCCAGGACATCAGAACCCATCTAGGGTCTGACCGCTTCCTACTCCCTGCACCACACGCACCCAGTCTGGGGATGGGGGGGTCTCCTGGATCCCCACACGTCTGCCCCACCCACAGGGAGTATTCTCAATTTAGTAGCACCCCACACACACACACTGCCCTTCTGCCTCTGCACTTGGCACTTGCCCTCAGCCCAGAGCATTATACTATCTGATGTCTGCTCTGCCTTCAGGCCTTTGCTCAAGTGTTCCCTCCTCCGTGAGGCCTCCTGCCCACTCTCTTTAACCTCCCAAGCCCCCTCTCCAGCACATTCCATCCCTGCTTTCTGCATTATGTCTCTCCAGGGCACAAACACCATCTGACATATATTCCTTATGGTCTGTTCCCTCTGGCCTCCACCAGCAGAATGGAGAGTGGGATGTGAGTGGGATGTGTCCTGCTCACCACACTTCACCCAGTGCCTATTTGAAACCGGGTCCTGCCACATAATAAGTGCTCAATAAATACTGAATGAATGACACTCCATTCCCATGGCAGGGACGCCCCGAGATGCCAAGAGATGAAGGCACTCACCTGGCGTCACAGTAAGCGAGGGGAGCACGGTGGCAGCTCCAAAGTTTGCCTCCGAGTTTTGCTCTTGAAGGCAGAGTAGCCTAGTGGTTAAAAGTCCACCTAAGCAGCAGACAGACCTCAGCACTGAAGCATCCCAGGCAAGTAACTAAAAGTTCCCTGAGCCTCAGCCCCTGCACCCACAAACCAGCAAACAAAAGCAGCTACTCAGAGAGCAATCGTGGGGGTGAAATGAGCTAAGGCCCCCAGAGCGCTGATGGTTATTATTATTCTTATCAATATCTAAAGCTGCCTCCTCTGCCATGCAAGACACGTCCTCGGCGTGTCTCAGGAGCTGTCCTGACGCCCCCCAGCTCCCCCTCGCTGTGTTGTCAGACGCAGGGGAGAAGAGCTGTTGACTGATATGATAATTTCACTAGAGTAGCGAAGTCAGTCATTTTCTCAGTGACGGGATTTCACGGGTCCCATTAGATCTCTCGGGTCCCCTTCAGCTGAGCAATCTGTAGGTCTGGGATCTAACAGGCCCACAGAGCTCTCAGACGCCAACCCCTGTGTAAAAGGGGAGACTTCTTAGTAAGAACTGTCTGCCTCAAATCGTTTGGAGCAAGGAATTGTCACAGAAATACTGTTGGAGGCTGCTCCTGGTGGCTTCCTAGGCCCTGGTGCCATGAACCCTTGGCAATTCGAGTCATCATTGTCCTGTTCTAGAGATGAGGAAACTGAGGATCGTGCTGGGCACCACACAGCAGGGATTGGGTGGGGTCTGCCTTGCATGCAGTCCTGGAGTCCAGGCTTGCTCCTTATCCCACCTGTCACTGTCCTAGAAAGAGTCTAAGGGGATAAACACACCCACCTGAGCCCCATGGAGACAGGGCATTCAATAACCAACCTGAGCAAGGAAGAAGGGAACGGGGCACTTTTCCCCCTCCCACCAGAGGCAGACAAGGTAGTGATGATTCTTCTTTGGGTACAAAATGGGAAACTGAGGCCCAGGGTCACATTTGAGCCACAGTCCATCAGTGTGGAGGCCAGACCCTCGGGAGCACTTTTTCCTCCCCTTCCTGCAGACTGACCCACACTGGACCACCTGCCGTCCGGGAACACGCCCACATCTGTGTACCCCCGATCTGGCACACGTTGTCCCCTCTCCCTCTTCCTCTGCAGACCCCTGCACCTCCCCAAGCCTTCACTTGTGGACCATGCACCCCCTGTGGGCACTGGCAGCCGCTGTCTCATCCACTTCCATGGCCCCAGTAGCATGGTGCCTGGTGCTTACCTGGAACTCACGGAGTTTGCAAAATGAGCAAATGAATGACCTTTCTAATGAGTGAGATCCTACCATGTGGTTAGACTCTGGCTGAAATGGCCACTCCTTGTTCCCAGAGCTTCAGCACACATACCAGCAGCGGGTGGTGGGTAGACAGACGCTTACAGATGGCAGAGAGGTGGAAGGGTGGGAGAATGGAGGAAACGCTACCTTTTGCAGTGGTAGCTTTTGGGTGTTTTCCCCCCTGCAGGCAGCTCTAGAAATCTAAGGATGCATTGAGCCAAAAGAGACATGCCAGGGCCACAGGCATGTGGTGACCCAATCTTTTCCTCAAAAATTATTCAGAAAAGGAGCCCCCAAAGTCCCTCTCAAGCAGCAGAGAACCTCCTGTGATGACAGAAATGGTCAGACCTGTGCTATCTAACCCATCCCACTTACCCCGTGGAACTACTTGAGCCACACCTCACATGTGGCTACAGCAACCGAGGGACTAAATATTGGACTGGATTTTAAATTAACACGAAAATGAATGAGCCACCTGTGGCAAATGGTGACTGGCTAGGACAGGGCCATTCTAAGCCTATTCCTGCGGCAGCTCTGCCCTTGTCCCGAGCCTGGATCTGCCGATGCCAGAGAAGCTCGTGGTCCCCAAACAGCCCCTACCTATCCACATCTGCTCTCTCTGCCTTTTCCCTGTCGTATCTCAGAGAAACAAGGCCTCAATCCAAGTATCCATGTAACACTCACCATTTATTCCAGCATCTCCCAGAGTTCCAGTATGTACAGACTTTATTTATACACATATAATGTACACCATATATACGTATTTATATATATTCACACACCAGCCCACACACTCGCACACGCTCACACGCACTCACCCTGCCAGGAGGGGCGCGTGGCTGCCTGGGAGCCCCGAGTGAGCCTAAACAAGTGGCCCTGGGCTTGCCAGGCAGTTGTGAGGTTTTGTGTGTTTTTTTTTTTTTTTTTTTTGCTTTTCAAAAAGAAGGCCATTTCCTCCAGATGTGTCTTCCCTCTCTCCCAACCCTAAAACTCCTCCCCAAAACACTCGGGAAAAAAAATATTTTTTTAAAAGAAGAGGTTTCTTTTTTTTCCCTTCACCCTGCCGAAGTCTTTTCTGGAGAACCAGGGCCTGTCCACACGTCCAGTGCAGGTCCCTGGAGGGAGATTCTTGCCAGCACTCCGTGGGGGACCGAGCTGAGAGCCTGGCATGGCCTCGGTCAGTCCTGCAGCCGCGCCCTCAGGTGTGGGGAGGGGGCTATAGCATCAAGGGCACCTGCCAGATCAGGAGGGTGCTGTCCGTCTCCCCACACGGGGCTGGCCTCCCACTGCTGCCCGCGGGGCTGCCGAAGTTGCGGTAGCCTTGCCCGCCAGAGATGATGGCCACGGAGCAGATCTCCTTGCGGTGAGCGTCACGGGCACAGGGCCGGCTGCGCACCCAGACGTCTGGGTCGTCGGCCATCTCATAGATGGAGCCGTCCTCCTCGCTGTGCTCCAGAGCTGAGCCGTCGGCGGACGCCGGCTCCCGCATGGACAGCAGCAGCCCTGGGAGGTGGGCCGTGGAGCGCAGGCGGTACTGCAGGAGGACGCCCTTCTTCCGGGTCAGCTCTCGGCCCACGTGGCTGTCAGGCGTGGGCGCTGGCTCGGAAGTCTGCCCGTCCTGCTTGTCCTCCTCAGCCCGGGACCCCTCGGCCTCCTCCTGGTCACTCCGCAGGATGTCGGGTGCCAAGATGCTGGTTGCCACGGCCAGGAAGGACACAGGCCCACAGTGACCATTGAGTGAGACCATGCCTTTCCCTGCAGGAAATGGGGCGAGGAAAGAGGGGGCCCAAAGGCCCAGAGCATTAACGGAGGAGCCCACACATCTCTCCTAGAGAACTTTCTGGGTAGGGAGTTTTTTGGTAGCTATAATCTTCAGGCATCTCCCCAAAGGTCATAGTTCTAGCTGGCTATGCCAAGCCCCCGGGCTACTTTGTTTGGGGGGGGGGATTGATCAGCAGTGACCTCATACACCACTTGGGGGAACTCTGGTATGAAACTCCCTGAGAATTTCCTATGTCTCCAAGCCACTGCCTCCATCTAGAAGGCCTTTCCCATCTACCTGAGCCTGCAGCTCTTCCTCTGAGGTCCAGCTCAAGCTCCTCACAGCAAACCCCTCTTGAAGTCACAATGAAGAGCAGCTTGCCCTGTCTCTGTGCCCCCCAGGCCCTGGGGCACCTCCATTATAGCACCTGCTGCCTGGACTCCAAATGCCCCAGGAGACCATCCATTCTGTGAGGACAGGGCCTCTCCTCCACTCATCCTTGTGTCCCAGGGTCCAACCTGGAGACATAAACACCCTTTGGATGAACAAAATGCCTTATTTGATGAACTCATGAAAGTAGGAAATCTGTGAATTTAGAAGTGACTCTTCTTTTGCAGAGGGGCTCAAGATCTAAGTGAGGCAGGTATACCCTTAATGCTTCACATTCCTCTCGCCCTGCTCTCTGCTGAAAGAGACAACTTTGGGTGGCGCCTGTGGCTCAAAGGAATAGGACACTGGATCCATATACTGGAGGTGGTGGGGTCAAACCCAGCCCCAGCCAAAAAAAAAAAAAAAAAAGAAACAACTTTGTCTCCGGACAGATACCAAGAGGGACCCAGGGCTCCAGAGCTCTCCCTCCCTAGTGCTGCCCTTGCCCTCATGGACCTTAGTGGTGCAGGTCAGAGCAGAACTTCCTCTGATCTATGCAAACACATGTGCGCATGGACCCCAGAAGTCTGGACATCTTGAAACTGCTGTGGGAGAGAGCAGAAGGGCCCAGCAGAGCCTCTGTCATTAGTCAGGTGTCTCAGCTAATCCCCAAACCACTATTATGCCCATCTGCCAGATTAGGAAATTGAGGCTCATAAGAAGACAGGAGATTGTGGGACTAACATGATTTAGTTCCACTGTGCCACCAGAGAGGAAACGAACACTTGGGTAAAATTCACCCCCCTGCCATGCTGGGGTGGCCATCTGCAGCTGACCCCAGGCCCCTGCCAAAACCAGCCCCCCAAAGCTCACCTGTGATCTTGGGGATGCCCTCTAGTCGGGGCACAGGCAGCAGGACGATGACACCCTGGTCAGTGCCCACCCAGAGCAGACCCTGGCAGATCAGGAGGCTAGTGACACACAAGTGCTTCTGGCCTGCGGAGACAGAGGCAGGTAAGTAGCACCCTCCTTGGGGGGTGGCAGCAGGCTCTGGATGCCACCACAAGGTGAGGGCGTGGAATGGTCTGAGCCCCTCCCCTGAGACAGGCAAGAAGCCAGACATTGTCCTAATGGAGGGTTGACCACCCAGACCCCAAGGAGAGGCTGGATTTCAGAACATTCCAGGTGACACCAATACTGGTCTAGCTGACCTGGCTGGAGCCTGGCCCCTGGAAGCCCCAGCTCAGAGCTCCCCTACTTAGCCTGACTCCTCCTGTGCAAAGTGGGGCTGCAATAGGATATAGTGTGGTGGCACCACAGTGCCCAGTGCCTAGCCTGTGAGCTCTCAACAAACAGTGGCCGGCTTCTCTGGCACAAAGGGCCAGCCATGGGCAGCCCATCCCAGGGACACAATCACCTAGCTGGGAAGTAGAGCCAAGGAAGGTGCACGTTTCCAGCTGGTGAGGGTGTAGCATGCGGGAGTGCACACAGGATGCATCGCCAGGGGCTGGGATGGTCCCTTGCAGCCCCTTGAGCAGCACTGTGTCCAGCTTCGGCTTTCCCAGGTAGGCACTTCTTGGGGTGAGGGCACAGCACAGCCTGCAGGCTCCAGGCCCGAGGGGGAACCAGACCACTCACTGGCGGGAACTAGCATGTTCTGGGTGTCAGTCCAGATTAGTTCTTCTTAGACTATCCCTTGGTGCTATCACTTACTTTTAGCAAGAATGGCAATGTCAGGGAGGACAGCAGGTCCCCCTACTCCTCACAAAGGGATGTGCGGTGAGGGCTGCCCAGCACAGTGGCCAAGAACCCTCCACTGAGGTGCTGGGTTCAAACCCTGCATCTGCCACTTTCTAGCTACGTGACCTGGGGCCAGTCCTAACCCTGTGTGTCAGTTTCCTCACAACTGGATGATGAATGGATGGTGGATGATGACAACACAGTCACCTGCCAAATAATATTTCAGTCAACAATGAACTTGATGTGCAACGCTGGTCCTGTAAGATCATAATGCCATGTTCTTCATGCACCTCTTTTGGGTTTAGATTTGTTCAGATCTACAAATACTTACTGTTGTGTTCCAACCGCCTTCAGTATTCGGTAAAGTGACATGCTGAACAGGTTTGTAGCCTCGGGACAATAGGCTGCTATAAGTACTCAGGTCTGTGTAAGTACTCTACAATGTTTGCATAACCACGACTCAGCCTAACAGTGCATCTCTCAGATGTTTTCCCGCCATACGTGACACATGGATTTCACAGCATTGTTTCCAGGGAGGTGGGTGAGTTGATGAATGTAAAATAATTAACCCTGTGCCCAGCATGTGACATGCAGAACGGTGCTATCTGCTGTCACTGTCGCTGCCCATCGGGTGCAACACTGGGGACCTGGAGCTGGGGCAGAAGGCCTGCCTCAGAGGGCAGAGAGGTGTAGGGTGAAGAGTACGGGCTGCTGGCTCAGGGACAGACCCTCTCGTCACATATAGCTCCCACAGGCTTCACCTGGCTCCTGCCTTCCCGTACGGCTGTCTCTTTTTTGCATGTGTCCTCTGCCCAGTGAGAGGAGTTTAATTTCCCTCAAAGGAAATTCAACTTTATGCCACCTATCATGGCAATAATAATGCCAGGATATATTTTGAGTGAGGTTTGTATTGGCATCAGGGGGAGGGTTGACCACACAGACCCCAAAGAGAGGCTACATTTTAGCCAGGTGACACCAATGCTCCCAGTCCACAGGCTACCCCACAAGAAATACCGCGTTGGGGGCTGCAGAGCTCTGGTGTACCCATTCTGATCGGACAAAGCCTTGCAGCAGCTGGGACATATGCAAGATATGGACCCTGTCCCCATTTTCCAGGGGAGAATATTAAGGTTCAAAGAGACCCCCCAGCTGGTGCCTACAGGGGGGAGGTGAGCTGAGGTCTGCTGCTCCTAGAGCCTCCATCGCCTCTCTGCTCTTGAGCAAATTACTTTGGTTCCATTCTCGGAGGTACTTCCTCTGCGGAGCCATCTCAGAGGAAAATGGTGTAGTTCCCTCACTCTAAAAGGGAGGTAGTCGTCTTGGGGTACACATAGCATCATCTAACAAAAGGTGCCACCCCAGCACAAATACCTTTACCTCCCAGATACCTTCTGTGTGCCAGACTCCACACTCGGTGCTGGAGGCACAACTGGAACCATGCACACAAGTTCCCCGCCCCAGAAGACCAGCACTCTGGAACCTTCTGCGATGATGGAAATGCTCTCTACCATGCTGTCCAATTCAGTAGTCATTAGTCACTGGCTATCAGGCACTCGAAATGTAGCTAGTGGACTAAGAGACTGAACTTTTAATTTTCTTTAATTTTAATAATGGCTAGTGCGTTAGATGGGAAACAGGAAGCGAAAATGGAAACACAGAATATAAATCCTGGGCAGAGGATAGAAAAACTCCTGAGTTTTCATGCCTCGCTCTGTTTCCCAGAAGGATGGGAGGCAGGTGTGAGCCTGTGAAATCCCGAATGACACCAATGCTACTGGTCCACAGGCTACCCCACGAGAAATACTGCTTGTGGGCGGTGGTCACCCTGAGACCTGAGCCAAGACCCGGGAGACAGTATGTGCCAAGGCCCTGTGACAAGAATGAGTTTATCCAGTCCGTAAGCCAGTGCAGCACAGGGACAGGAGGCAAACTCATGAGGACCAGAGGGAGGGCAGGGCAGGGCCTGGGGCTTGACACTCTGACGGCAGTAAAAAGCTCCCTGGAAGGCTAAGCTGGGAAGTGATGCAACCAGATCTCAGCGAAGCACTGGTGTAGGAGATCTGGGGGGAGAGGCCAAGCTACAGGAGAGGTGCTATGAAAGGGAAAGACAGACCTGCTGCAGACGCGAGTGGAGAGGAGGGGAGAATAGGGAAGGGAGCCCAGGACAATGCTGAGGTTTCTCTGCCTCGGGCAGCTGGTGCACAGCCCTGCTGTCACCAGAGACAGAAAAGGAGCAAGCTTTGCAGCTAGAGCCCAGAGCTTCCGACTAGACAGTCCGAGTGGGGCTGTCAGGCAGGGGGTGGGATATGAGTCCCTCAAAGTGATACAAGCTCAAAAGTCACATTTGTAGTATTGATTCCATGTAGAAAAGCAACCCACACTGGAAAAGCCCACTAGTGACTTGGAGACCTGATTCCAGTACCTGGGCATCCACAGAGCTGGACTATTTCTCACGCTTGAATCAGTTAGGAAACGAAGGTCCGGGGCTCTGACAATATGATGACAGCCTCCAGCCCATCAATGGCCCCTCAATCGTCCTGGAATCACCTAGCATAGAGGCTCAGGCTGGGAGCTCCCTTCCTTACCACCTGCCTTCTCTTCTTGGCACTGGTCAAGGGCAGTAATGGCCTCATTTTGCTCTTATTTACTGATTGTCTACCTTCCTAAACACAAGCTTCCTAAGGGCAGCAGCTCGTCTGTGACTCCCAGCCAAGTACTCGCTCATAGTAGACACTAAACGTATCTGTGAGTACATGAACTGATGGGTGGATGAGAGGATGGATGGATGGGTGGGTGAATGAATGGATGGGTGGATGAGTGGATGGATGGATGGATGGGTGAATGAATGGATGGGTGGATGAGTGGATGGATGGATGGATGGATGGGTGGATAGGTGGATGAGAGGATGGATGGATGGGTGGGTGAATGAATAGATGGGTGGATGAGTGGATGGATGGATGGATGGATGGGTGGGTGGGTGAATGAATAGATGGGTGGATGGGTGGATGGGTGGATGGGTAGATGAGAGGATGGATGGATGGGTGGGTGAATGAATGGATGGGTGGATGAGTGGATGGATGGATTGATGGGTGGATGGGTGGATGAGAGGATGAATGGATGGATGGGTGGATGGATGGGTGGGTGAATGAATGGATGGGTGGATGAGTGGATGGATGGATGGATGGGTGG